>LOJH01021683.1:253-20205 GCA_001685095.1 Ellobius talpinus
AAATTATCTCAGGGCCTGTACCTCGAGGCCTATAGGACAGAGAAAAGCCTGACTTGGGTTTGAAGGATAGTCAGAACTACCCAGTGAGGATGAGACAGCAAAATCTAGGTAGCTGCACCTCCAGCCAGAGGGAGGGCTTGGATGTCTCTCATTGGATGGAGGTACCCCCACATCACACCATGTCATTTAAGCTATATAAGCTGACACTCACAGTAATGAGTTCCTGCTTTGACTTGGCTCCCTACTGCATCTGATTGTCCTGCATTGTGTGGCTGTGGATCTAATTTTCCTGCATTGTGGGGCTGCTGAATGGGAGGATAGTGCACTCACATTTGCCTGGGAAACAAGGCTAAGGTGGCCAGACAAACAAACAGGTTTTAATCAGCTTATGTTACTATCAAAGGAAACACAGAGAACAAAATAAGGAAAAGATGTTTCTTAGAGAGGTGAAATAAGAGAGGGGAATTTATGTAATTAAATTATAATTTAAAAGCTACAAACTTTTTAAAAGTTGAATTTTCATTATAACAAATCTTAAAGTCTAGATAGATCTCACATAGAGAATTATAGAAAAACAATCAATCTGATATGTTTAGACATAATTTTGACTTGTTCATTGATTATTTGTGTCAGATAGTGAAACATGAAAAATAGATATGTAGAAAATTTCCCCCTAAAGTGTGCTGAAGAGATATAGAAAGTCTTACTTTAAACAGAATAAGTTAGCATGTTCAAAGCTGACTCTAACAGTTCTTATGATTTATTATTAGAACAGGTTTATGGTCAACCAATAGAACAGTATTGCAGAGCTTTGTCTATACCATACTAAAATGGAAACTGTACTTGCATACTTGGAGCACTTATTGATGTATCTAGTAAAAGGACCAGCATCAGCACAAGAAACTCCATGATCAATATCTCAGCACAAAGGAGATTCATTTGCCCCAGAGGGACAGAAGGCTGGGAGTAAGAAACAAATGCAGGAAACACAGGACAAAGGAGAAGGGGAAAGGAACAAGGAAGAAGGGAAAGGGATATTTGTCCTGGATGGCCAGAGACTGCCTCTGGATAGAGAGGAGACAAACTTGGTCCATACGCAAATGGAAGTTTATAAAAATAAAAGGAAAAACCCAGTTTTAGGATGAGATGCTTAATTTTTATTGAGTACTCTAATTAGGGTAGCCAAAAAGGCACTTTGCATTACTGGCCTTCCATACTTTGATAGCTGGAACTTGGTGTTCAGTCTCAGGGATAAGAAGAAGCCAAATAAGGGAATATATCTTGGTGGCTAGTTTTAAGTATGGAATCTAAAAGATTTTAGTTAGGCAGAGTGACTGGGAGAGATGCAAGGCCTGGCAGAGCAATGTTTGTTATACTGGGGCCTGCTGCAGCCCCTTCCTTAAGTTTATACAATAAAAATGCTTCCATCTTTCCTAAAAACATCTCATGAACACTGAAACAATTCAGACTCTGAGATATATGGAAACAGCATAGGGTTGAGATTTAAAGGGAAGAATTTTTAGGTTTTTCCTTGGAATCGTGTAACTTTGAAAGTCCCTTTAAGTCTTTAGGCCTAATAAATAGCAAGGGCTTTAAAGAAGTCCCTCCTGAGAGTCTTTCCAGTGCCAAAGGCCAACAATCACAATGATCCATGAAGCTCCAGGTTCCATTACTTTCCTTTTGCCAAACTTCTTTATTGTCTCTATTTTTATGCTTCACTTTTACAAGGTTTCTTCAGAATTCATATTAGAAGGGCTTATGGCCCAATGAAAAATATACTGAGAATCTCTACCAGTGGATTTTCGCAACAAAAGATACATTCAGTTAATTACATGCCCTTCAAATAATAATGTGATTTTTCTCTACCATGGGAACTTATGCATCTTTATCTCCTATTACTTCAGAATAAAAGTCATTCCATATTTACTATAAAACTCTGTTTTCCAACCCATGAAATTTTTTAAATTGCTTTATGTTAAACAGCAGGAGAAACATTGCTTTATTTTTGAAACTACGTCTCACTGGGAATCCAGGGTATGTCTTAAATGCTTGACCCTACTGTCTCAGTCCCTTGCTGCTGGCCTGAGAGACCTCAGCTTCCATCCCTAGTTTTTTTCTTTTCCTTTTTGTTTTTTGGCTGCCGTTGTTTTGGTTTATTTCTCTGTCATTAAATATCTCTTCACATCTCTAGTTAATATTTAGTTTTCAAAACTATAAAAGTATATGTGGCCAAACTAGATCCCTTACAGTCCACTTAAAAAATCCTTCATCCTCAGGGAGTAGTTTTGCTTTTCTTGGCCATTTTTCCAATGCAATACTTTGAGCCCTCCTCACAGTATGCTAGCTGCTATGTTCTATGTAATTCTCAAGTCACAGCTACTTAAATTCTCTATATAATTTGGTATGAGGAATGAAAAAAATATAAGCTTTGGCAAACAGAATTTCGAGTATTCACCTAACTATTATCAGGCTGCAATAACTACTTTGATTGGATAGGAAAAGTTCCCTCAGAAAGTACAGCTACCTCTGTGTTTTTCCTTCTATCTAAAACTTGTGACTACTCAGATCATACATGCTTCTAATAAATAATAGCACATGCAAATGGAGTGTTTATCAATAGAACAGTGAGAATGGGATAAATGTTCAGACAACTTAAAAAGTTTTAGAGAGTCATGAGAAAATTGAGTAAGAAAAGATAAGACATCCCATTTAGTTAGGTTGTTATTGCTACGAAGATACATCATTGTTGACAGAGGTTTATGTCCTACCTGGTCTAGCAGCCATTCAATAACAATGACACACACAAAGGTCTACATTAATCATAAAGTGATTGCCCTATAAGAAGCTCAGGCTTCCTATTGACTAACTCTTACATCTTAAATTAACCCATAATTCTTATCTGAGTTAGCCGTGTGGCTTGGTACCTTTGATCAGTGAGGCATTCTCATCTTGCTTCATCTGCATCTGGGTGACAACTGCAGACTGAGCCTTTTCTCTTCCCAGAATTCTCCTATTCTGGTCAACCCACCTATACTTCTTGCCTGGCTACTAGCAAGTCAACATTTTATTAAACCAATGCAAGTGACAAATATTTATAAGGTTACGAGATCATTGTCCCACAGTAACAGTCCTTTTTTAAAAAAAAAATACAAGAACTCTGAATTGAATATCCTTTGTTTTGCTTTTTTCCTGATCATTATGCATAACAACTTCTAACCAACACTCTAAACAGAGACAAACCCTCATAATCCATTTTTTGGTAAGATGGGCATAGTTTTCTCCAACTGCTTCCTGCTTTTTGTTTGGAGAAGTAATTTGAGTGTTTGCAGAGTTTTTTTGGGGGATCTACAAATTGGTATGCCAACATGGGCTGAACACATCCACATAACACCTGAGACATCTTGAAAAGTAATTCTAGACCCACATACACACTATAGAAATAGAGTTTAGTGCATCTTCTTGGTAGCCACATTTTTTTTAGATGGGCTCTGTTTGCTGGTGGTGAGCAAGGCACCATGTTTCCTTTAAGAGAGGACTTCCTGACTCCACACTGGCAGAGAAGGATGCTTGACTTCTTTAGGGGAGGGCTTCTTGGTTCGTGCCTGTTGCAAGAATATTCAAATGGAGTTTGTGCGCAGAGTGCTACAGGTTAATTATTGCAAAGCAGACCCACCAAGGTATCTTTACTTCAATATGTGGGTCTTAGGATATGTTGTTTTGGAAAACAGGTTCTGCTTTTGTTTCCACAGAGGATAGAAAGCTGTGGCTTCCTTACTGACTAATATGGTTTGATCAAGCAAGACTTCCTGAAGTCTAGGCTCTTGCCTAGACTGCTTGATGGTATGCTGTATGAACTGGACATACAAGACCTGCAGAAAAATGACTTTTGAAGTTGTCTAAAGAAGGTAGGGCAATCCTTGAGGGTTCCTGCTTCATGAAAGAGTCTGCAAGGCATTCTACAGGATACAGAAGAAAGTGACTGATAAACTGCCAATAGAGACAAAACAGTCTTTCAAATTCCCTGCTTCATGGAAAAGTCTGCTGGCTTGTAGACTGAAAATGGTTGCCCCAATGTTACAGGACAACTTTCCAGGCATCAGGATATCTCTCCAGGCATCAAGATATCTCTGTCAATTCTAGAGTTTTGGAAGTTCCTTACAATGTACTTCCTGTTAACTTAGGTAATATCATAACCTTCGGGGATCTTTTATGGAGTTCAAGGATAAATAGTTATAATTATAGTTTTCCTTAGTTATGATAAAAATAAAGTAGATATAAATATTGTAACTGTAATTCTTACTTGATTACTGTTTTGTATATGTAATTTTGCTATGTTGAAGTTAAAACTTTCCTTTTTATTTAAACAGAAAAGGGGAAATCCTTCTGTATATATGTTGCATTCATTGGCTAATGAATAAAAAATTTGCTTGGGACTATTACAGGGCAGAACAGAGCAAGGCAGGAATAACAAGCAGAGATAGAGGAGAAAGGAAGTCAGAGTGAGAGAGATACCATATAGCCACTGAAGGAGACAGATGCCAGACAGAAACTTACCTGTAGACCACAGCCACGTGGTCCACAGATTAGTAGAAATGGATTAATTTAAGTAACAGTTCCTTAATAAGAAGCCTAAGCTTTTGGACAAGCAGTGTTGTAATTAATATAGTTTCTGTGTGATTATTTGAGGTCTGTGTGTGGCCGGGAACAAACAAACAGCCTCCCAACTATATACCATGACTTTGGCAATCTTATAAAGATAACATTTAATTGAAATGGTTTGCTTACAGTTTCATGGGTTCAGTTCTTTATGATCATGACTGAGAGTATGGCCATGTGCAGGCAGACATGGTGTTAGAAGTGAGAGTGTTAAACTTCTCCCAAAAAGGACAAATGTCCTAATAGTGAGCACTCCCTATGATCTTATGATTGTCAAACACATTCAAACCACCACAACATTTAGAGAATTCCTTTGTATGGAACAGAAATAGAAGCATTTTCCATTTGATATCCTATTTTAGGTATCTGATAAAGATTTTCATTTTTTTTAAACCTAGAATTGAAATTATTTTTATTTTGAAAATTTAACCTTGGGTAACATCCTCATTTGATAGAACTGAAGTTGTTCCATGTAGATTTGTATTTAGTCTTCTGCTTCTTTGGTACTGGCAACTAATTTCTGAAATGCTCTGCATATTTGTAGAAAGGGCAGTTCATTGTGCATTTACTGCCTTAACCTATCTAGCGACATTAGAAATATGTTTTGTAGTAAAAATATTGCAAAACATCTATATAATGAAAGAAATATTGAAAAATTTTGGGTTTCTCAGAGGTAAAGATGAAATTTATTTTATTAAAACAATAAATATCAACAACTATATCAATAGCCGATATAGTTAAAGAAGCAACAATATCTTTGGAAAACACATTCATGTTTCTTTGAATGATGGTGGCAAAATTTGTCTTTTGTGACATGAATTCCACTGAATCATTAGCCTATGAGCCAGCTCTTAGTGGCATAGAATACTATAAAATGAAGTAGGGTACAGGGAATAACCAATTTAGAGCCTGAATAAAGAGAATTTGGTTATTTTATTGAAAATAGCTGTAAGTCAATATGCATAAATTTTAAAAAATGTGTATTACACTTTAGCAAGGATAAACTACTAAAAAAGGAAAGAATATTTCACTTTTTAGTTTAAAAGACGAATGCTTAGTTGGGCAGTGATGCCTTTAATCCCAGTACTCAGATGTTAGGGGCAGGCAGATTTCTGTGAGTAAGAGGACAGCCTGCTCTATAGAGTGAGTTCTAGGACAACCAGAGATAAACATACACCCTGTCTCAAGAAAAAAATGAAAACAACAACAAAAACAAAAAAATCCCTTCCCATTATTTGAAATGCATTGATTGCATCTGGACTTGATAAGAAAAAATACTTGTGTTCATGTTAGGTATATAAATAAAGCCTGAATATAACTTATTTTTAATTAAACTCTCATGATGCTCTTGTGGCTTCCAAGCCAGCACTCTCAATATTACAATTATGATTCAACCAGTAGAAATAACAGCTTGCAATGGCATGACTTTTATCTTAAGTATACACAGAATCATTTTATTTATTACCTTTTTAAAAAAGTTAATGAGTGTCTGTGTACATACATACCACATGCTTGGAGGAACAGGCAAACACAGATTTCTAGAATTGGGGTAGAGGTTGGTGGTTATCCTCCTATCACTGCTCATGGGAACTGTAATAGAATCCTCTTGGAGAAGCAATAAGTACTCTTAACCACTAATTTGTTTGTGAATCCTATATGCACTATTTTTTAATTCATTAAATACATTATTCATTATGTCTGCCCTTCTTTAGATGGAAGGTAACTATTTTAAGCTGTTTAGCACCATATCTAATAGACCCTCTTTACCCAAAACACGGAATTACAAGGCATTCTTATATTCTTTTCTCCGAACTATAAAGTTGCCTTCTTCAAAATAGTATAGTCCTTACCTATTAAAATGTATTAATCTCATTTTCTGTTATGTTTTGGTGTTGAAAACCTTGTGAATGGTATTTTTGTTAAGCATGCTGAAATGTTTCTGCTTGCTCAGTAGCAAACACCAGGATGTGAGTGTCAAGGAAGGACTTCACAACCCAGGGAGCCTCTTGCATTCACTGCTGCCAAGGTGCATCCAGTACTCAGGCTCCTTTGCTTTTGCCTGGCTGGTGCCTTCAGTCTTCAAGCTCAAACAATCTTTTGGTTCTGGAACTGTGACTAACTCATGGCTTTGTACACGGTATGAGTGGACTGGATGAATAGGAAACAGAGAACAAGGACGTCTCTCCAGAGAATTAGCTCTAGATTGGATTTTAGCACTTGAAGGGAAGATAGGAAAATAAAAAGGTCAAGGGACGCTTCTGCTTGCTTTTGCAATGAGACCTATTACTGAATGTTTGTAAAGAGGACTGATGTAACTGAAGCGGAAATTCAATGATTTATTAGTGAAAGCAGAAATCCCCAAAGGAAAGCCTGACAGCACTCAAGGGAAGCCAGACAAAGGTCAAGCTTGGAAAGATTAGGTTTGAGGATGTACAAGTCCGGTTTAATCACTGGAAAGCAAATCTGTCAGACAGAGAGGGTGGGTTTCAGGGCAGTAGTGTTCGGTCTGTTTATGTGTTTCTCCGACCCTGGCTTTTGTTAAGTGACAGTTGTTGGGACTGAATTCCAAACGGACACTTGTGTTAATATCTGTGGAAAACTTAAACAGACTTTGTTAAAAGGAGTCAATGGCGTTTCCATCTGCTAGCTCCTGAGTGGAGTGTTTTGATACTGTGTCTACTGATTTTGATGCCAGCTGATTGCAACACAGACCTGCTTGGCCTCACCATTCTGTCTCAGGCTCTAAGGAAGAGGAACAAGTTTAGCAAGTCTGTTCTCAAGATTTTTTTCAAAATGCCATTCATTGGCTTTATATAAAACATGCTTGGTGCGGTTAGAGGTCTAATTCTAAAAGAAAGAGGAACTTTAAAGAATAACCCTAGCATGCCTGCCCTGCCATCAGTGAAAGCATCTCTATCCATTGCAGGCTAAACACATTGATTCCTGCTGCTTGGGGAGTTACCAGGATCTAATGCTGGTCTCTTGGCTTTTTGGTCCTTGTGATGTTAGTCTAATAAATTCAGATGAGATTGACATAGTAGCATAGTGTTGTACAGAAGACACAGTACTGATTCTAAAACAACACGCAACAGTTCCAGGGATAGAAATGGGCTATGAACAAAAAAAATCACCTTCTTACTGAGAGTAGAAAGTGACTAGAGAAATCACAGTGTTTGCCTACTTATTTAGGTAGCTTGGATACTAATTTTAAGGGCTGCAGACCAGCTGGCTCTCCTGAGGAACATTTGCAGACTAGATGACAGGTTGATCCATTTGGATTAACTCTTCAGGATGATGGGATGGTACATATGTGTTCTTTAACAGCTTCCCAGCAGGCCACAGTTTTCCTGGCATTGTAAAAGTCATGTCTCCACCCCAGGACAGGACACAGTAATCAAAAGACACAGTTCCAATCCTGACTCTAAGACTTTAAAAGCTGCTCACTTCTGTCAGACTCCCTAAAAATAGGACTTTTAGAATTAAGGTTTACCTGAGTAAGACTTTGCTCTTGGAAAATACTTTTTCTTCTTTTTCTTTTTTGTAAAAATTTACCTTATTATGAATCTGATTTATACTGCTTTTTTAGGCAAAAATAGATATCAACTATGAATAGAGATTTTGGTTCTGAGTTGCAGGGTGAATACTTTCTCTTAAAACCTAGAAATAGATCTTTAACTTTTTGTTTGTTTGTTTTGTTTTTCAAGACAAGGTTTCTATGTGTAGCCCTGGCTGTCCTGTAACTTTTCTGTACTTCTGGCCACGAACTTGCAGAGATCTGCCTGCCTCTGCCTATGGAGTTCTGGGATTAAAGGCATATACCACCAATGCCCAACTGAACTTTAACATTTTATAAACACTTACAGCTGACTGCATCTTTAAATGGTAGGTTTTTTCACATCTCGCTTTTTAGTTTTCCATTCTTTTTCTCAGATTGTATGTCTTTCCCCTTTACAACATGAATACACAGTATATAATCCGTTTTCCCAAGACAATTATATATATTAGCTATATCTTAGAAGAATATATACTTTAAATATTCATAAAAATTTCAAAGAAAATGTGACAAATTTTAATATCTTAATGTATATCAAAAAGTTGCAGTTTAATCTTTGTATACATGTTTCTATGCAAAATAATTTCTAAGAAGCCTTTTCAAATTTAGCAGTTCTTAACTTATGTTGCCTATATACAGCAAAGACTATATATAGCAACTATCCCTGGCACCTGAAGAAGTTTGCTTCAGTAAAATGCCGAATCAGGCCCCACGGGAGGCGTTGGATGGTTGTGTAATGCCGTACTGCATATTTCTTGACATCTGAGCACAGGGGCAAATTATATTTGAAGATGTGAGGGTTCAGGAAAAAATTCGCCAAGTGGGAAGAAATTTCACATCTAGGAATAGACAGACTTTTGAAAATCACTTTCTAAAAACATGGCGTTAGTCTAATCTAATGTAGGCATGAGATAAGCCACGGTCTCAATGCAACCTAACCAAACCTCCTTAAGTTTGGAAATTGGTTAAAAGAACTCCTCCACTCTCATGTTCAAAAACTATATAATAGTTAATGTCGGAAGGACACTAATATGATGCTAATTTTGGTGTTAGAATCAAAGCTACCCAAAACAACATTTTTTATGTGTGAAAATAAACTCTTAGACATGCAGGACTCAGTTTCTTTTCTCTGTCACTACTGGCAACATTCATACTGTTCTTTGGTTCCTGTAACTATTAAGGGTAAATTCTCAGTGACAGGAGGCTAGACACGCGAATGAGCAGTCATAGGTGAGATTATTATCTAAAACTCTCCTTCACTTTAATTTACTGAAGGTGATCCAGACATGAAACAAATTTCCAAACTAAAGTGATGTATCAGCATAGAAGTCTTAACTATGAGTCAAATCTAGGCTTAAAACATTGCCCTACCACTGCCAAATACACTCATTGGACCTGTTCCGTGATGCCCCATTTAAAACGAAGGCAGACACAGCTCTTTGCATGTGTAATAAACTAGAAGCTTACAATTAATAGTATCTATTATTTAATTGTTGAATTGCCGTCTTTAGCTGATTTCAGTCTGAGTTCTCATCAGAGCTATAGGACAACACACCATTATTGTACTATATTTCAGTATAGGAAACTGCACCATTATTCCTTTACTGAAAACCTCAAATAATTGCTATTATCCTGGAATTTGACAGAGTAATAAAAAAATCCCCAAGAATTCAAAGCATATGTTTCCTAAGAATGGTAATAGTCTTAGAGATATATAACTGGCATTAAATTTCTTGACACAGTTTTTGGGAATTATAGAGGTTTTTTTATGACTGTTTTGGATATGTGTTGAATCTGTCAAAAATTTATCCAGTAGTAAGGAAAGAAAACTAGTCCAGATCAAAATTTACAGAGTAATTTAACTTTATTTGACATCAACACTAATACGGGAAATCTCAGACATTTTAGTTAAGCCAAAGGACATTCTGAATATCTACTTTGCTAGGCCGGTCCTATAGTAAACAGCACCTTTAAGCATTAACTTTCACAGTTTACATATTGCAAAAATAAAATCACATGATGAAAAGAATAATAGAGACAAGATATCATTATTCAGTAAAATAATAAATTTGATAATCATATATAAAATGATACAAGATTTTCTTCCATATCCATATGGCGGATATAAGTAATAAAATAGAAAAGGAACTTGAGCATTTGAGAACTTCAAAAGTAAGAGAGGAGTTAGCAACTTTTAATGGAATTTTTAAACTTCCATTTCAAACATTATTGCTGTATGGTAGCTACAGCACAAAAGCACATGTATCTAAGGGGCCAAGGGAAGGAGTCAAGCATCACTATCACCAGATCAAGCAATCACTGTGAAACCTGGGAAAAGTAATTTATATGGTATGGTATACCTATGGGTAAGATGAAAGAGCATTGTGGCATACTGACCTCAGTTGCAAGATTGGAAAAACAAACACAAGAGTCTGATTTCATTTGTTTGAAATAAAAGACATTCTTTCTTTGGTCTATCAGCAACTCTCTCTCTCTCTCTGTGTGTGTGTGTGTGTGTGTGTGTTTGTGTGTGTGTTTGTGTGTGTGTACATATTTATTAGTGGTGCACACTCATAGATACATGGATGTAGGCACACACATGTGCTCATGTAGAAATCAGAGAATAATGTCTGATGTCTTCCTTAAGCCATTTCCAATTTAAACATTGAGAAAGAATCTCTCGCAGAACCTGGAACTCATAAATCATGTAGAGTGGTTTGCCAGGAAGTATAATGGTTTTCCAGACAAGTTTCTGTCCTTTGAAGTACTGGAATTCCACATAGGTGTGGCATAGATTTTGACTTGGGTCTATTGCATAAAAACAAACTCGAGTCTCATGCTTGTGCAACAAGCACTTTGTCCACTGGCTTTGCCCCTGTCTATCAATAACTTCATTACAGGAACGCACATCCAAGGAAATTGTGGCACCTTTGTCCTCTGCATTAACTGCAACACAAACAAGTATTGGAGCTATGCTATTTTAGAATGTAGGATGTGTAAATTGCCTTTAATTGATGCTGAATCATTCCATGCAAAATCAACAGTGCTTTGCTAATGCTTCTGTACTTCTCCCAAATTTTACAGACAGATTCAGGGAAAGGCACAGAATTGTAATATTGAAATAATTTTATGAAAAGAAAGTTATATATCTACAGGTAACAGTAGAGAAGGCTCCACACATCAAAGCAAGCTCCACTTTTATTTGTCTTAATTCAGTTCATTATGGTTCTGGATCTCACTTCCAGAGGCTAGGAAACCCTGCCACAGTTATTCAATATAGCAGTTGCTCAACATACAGACTGATAAGCTTGGCATGGCCCAGAATCACAACAGGTTCCACACAGTGTCTTTTAGCAGAAATGAATGGTGAAAGTGTTTAGTACCTGTATTAGCACAAATCTGTCTATAGAAAAACAGTAATCAATAACTGGAACAATTGTGCAGCATTCAAAAGCCCTTGCTGCTCTTGCAAGGCCAGTGTTTGGGTCTTAGCATTCTTCAAAAGGCCTGTAACTCCACATCAAAGGATCTGACATCCTCTTTTATTTTTATGAGGACCAGAATTTATGCATGTGCACATTCACATACAGACACATGGACACAGACACACATATGTATACATCCAAACAAACAAGCAATATTTTATAAAAGTTTCTATTTTATGTGTATGCGTAGTTTGCCTCTATCTATATTTGCTACATTACATGTATGTCTAGTGCCTGTAGAGGACAGAAAAGGACAGTGGATGCCCTGGGAATAGAGTAACAGAAAACATTGAGATACTCTGTAGATGCTGAAAATCAAACTGAGGTCACCAGGAAAGAGCAGAAAATGCTCATAACAGATGTGCCATTTCTCTAGGCCCATAAACTAAAGCTTAAAACATTCATTATTTTCTCTAAAATGTATTATTGAATAAAGTAATATTGTTATAAATGAAATGCCTCATGCAAATGGCAGATAACCACAATATAACCCCCTATCTCTAGTATGAAGACCAATATATATTGGTCTTCACTGTGTTTACTGAGGCAAGATTCCTCCATATACCAAGATCTCAAACTAGTGAATAAACTAGTTTGTCAGCTTGCCAGGAGATATCCTTCATCTGACTCCCAGTGTGTAGAATCCCCAGTGGTTGCTGCACCTGCCTGGCACATCTATGTGAGGAAGCTCTTTATCCAAGAACCGTCTCCCGACGCTCCAATGTAGCCTTTTCTTAAGATTCATTTTTCTTCTTCAAACGTTGTTTCCTTGTGCAAAAAGACATGCAAAGTCAAAACATGGGAGTTTCCTTGTAAAATTCAGAGGCTGTAGATTGGAGAGTACTAATGTGAATGCGGCGGACACAATGGTTTCTGGGGAAGGGCAGCCGATGTTAATTTAGCAGGTCAGTCTGTTACCACCTGTGATTTTTGCTGAAAGGCTGACTTGCCCTGACCTCTGACCTGTTTCCCGCTTTAGCATTGGTCTATACTAATCACTAATTTGTTCCTTTCATTCAGGGTTAGTCAGGTTCAGCACCACCAAGCACTTAATCATCTCTAGAGATCAGGTGGGATTTGATATGCACACTCTGATATTTAAACCCTTAATTAGAAGAAAAAATATATCTACTCATCCCAAAATGTGCAAATGGCATTTTTAAAACATGACCGTTAAAATGATACTTTGAAAGCGCACACACACACGCACACACGCGCACGCACACACGCGCACACACACACACGCACACACACACACACAAATACCAAGAGTGAATTTTGAACCATGGGGTGGTACAGGATCATTAGCTGACAAGTAGAGAAAGGTCAGTGTGATCACTCCCTTCGTTAGGCTGACTGGAGAAATCGAACCTTACCTGTGCTGGTTGATTACAAGTTGTTCTATGTGAAGAAGTTTCTGCAATTGCTCACTAGATACTTGACTAAAATTGCCTCTTAGTTGTTCTAAATGTGTATGGTGTCCTTTTCAAAATGTCTTAAGTATATGAAACAGAAAGACAAAACAGCGATCTATCATGTCTTCACATGTAGTGGCCAAGACAGCACCCGAGATGTGCAAACAGGAAAGTTTTTCAGACGTTGTCTACAGGTTTTCTCAATACATTTCTGTGTCACTCCTGTAAACGGATTGACCTAATTTGCTGGTTCCGTTTTGTTAAATTGACACAACCTAGATCTTCTGATAATGGAGAACTGAAATTTAGAAAGTGCCTCCATCATATGTGATCTATGGACACATCAGTGGAGCGTTTTCTTGTTTGATGATTGATGTATATGAGCCCTACCCACTGTGGGTGGTTCCAGCACTGGGCAGGTGGGTCGTATTTTATATGAGAACGCTGACTGAGTATGAGCCAGCCTGTAATTAGTGTTTCTCCAAGTGTTCTGCTTCTGTTTTTGCCGAAAGTTTCCTGCCCTAAGTTCCTTCATTGGTGTCCCTTGATGAGGACTCTAACCTGAAAGTCGAGTAATTTTATCTTCCTTATGTTATATTGGTCAGCGTTTTACTACATCAACAGAGAAGCAAATTAATACGATTACTATGCCACGTAAGAGAATCAGCAAAAGTCGTATGAGAAATTGATGTAAACTGGTAGGTAAATTTGTGAGAATTTTTGATATATTATGGAAGTCTACATTTTTAAAAAGTGCTAAATTTTAAAACTTCACCAAATTATGATCTCTTTATTTCCCCAAATCAATTACAGCACTCATTTTTATATGAAATGAATGTTAATGAAGGACATTCTTTATTTGGAAGCATTTTGTGCTCTGCACTATTCAGCTTCACAGATACAAATAAGAGTGCTTTTGCTATTTTTATTCTGGCATCACCTAAACCATGCTTTAATTCAGAAAGTTACTCTGTACATTATCCAGGAAAAAAAAGGATTTCAGCACTAGTTAATTTCTTGAATGTTCTTTAAACAAAAACCTATATAGCAAATATTGTCAAGGCTTAAGATAAATATTGCAGCAGTCAATATAATTTTATTATTCTCCAATAAAACCATACAATATAGAAAGGAAACAAAATAAATCACACAATATACAAAGCTAAGTCAATGAATAAATGGATGGTCAATTTATCAAACAATAATACACTATCAAAATGTATACATTAGCTAGATTTTTCTAAAATATCCAAATAGGATAAGACCCAGCTAAAAATTTAAAAGACATGTATGAAATATTTCTCATGTTGGATTAATGATGAAACAAATACCATAACTAATATGGAGTTTTCATTCTTTTAACATTATAGTTATAGTAGTTGGCCAACACAAAATAACTCAATGTATACATTTTGCCTCATTTTTCTGTTTGTTTGTTTGTTTGGATTTTTTGCCTTATTTATGTTTTAATTGTATATATTGATTTCATTTTGTGTATTTCTATGGGGATTTTTTGTGTGATTTTGGTTTTATTTTGTTGTTCTTGTTTTTCATCGTACTTAAAGAAGGGGAGAAAAAAGAACACAAGGTTGGGTAGGGAGGGAAGGGGAGAGGATCTGAGAGCAACTTGGAGAGGGAAAAGTATGCTGAAAATGTTTTGTCTGGAAAAATTTTTCAGTAGAATTGTGGTTCTTTATTATAACAAAATGTAATAAAAGCTCTGAAAACGTCACCCTGCATTCAATAATGTTCACATTAGCTTTAATGAGTGCGATTACTGATAGTCTGTATTCACTCTGGTTGTGTATATACACTGCTCCCTCCTACCACCATCGGAAATCTTTTGTTGTTTCTCTTGGAAAAAAAACTATCTCCATTTCTGTACTGTGTAATGTGATGGGTTGCACGCTAACATTCACTGTAATACACAGAGAGGTAACTGAAGAGAACACAAATTTGTCACTTCAGTTGGGTAACAAGAAAGCAGAGTCACTGTACTTGATCATATTTTATAAAATTCTAAATCCTGGGGAATAATATGTATCAAATAAATAGGCATGACTTTATATACATGAAAATTATACTATTTTCTAGTACTTTGCAGTCAGAAAAAATAGTAGATCCAGAAAATGTTCCAACTAACTTCTATTTTCAGTAAAAAAATAAACACAGTTTGGATTTTCTTTGAACATGCTTTTATTTCCTTTCTTTCTCTTCTCCCTTCAAATACCAGGTTTCTTTCCCTTCATCTCAATTTTGCAGATTTTTGACTGGATTATCTGTTTCTTTCTTTAAATCTAATGCCTGTCTTTTTGAGGTTTAAATTTTCTTAATTAAGTAGATGTGAGAATCTCAAAAGAAACTGACAGATTAAAATCATTTATTTTTATAGGAAACATTTAAAAGACACAGTCAATCATATATATGTTCATTGCATGTGTTCAATTATTCATAATGGCAATAATGTATGAATGTGTGTGTGTTTGTTTATACAAATATTCCAGTAGTCAGGTACATAATCTGTAGCAGATTATAAATACTTGGATTATACAGTTGAGCAAAACATGCTGCAAATAATTATAACAACTTGCTATTAGCTAGTATGTTTTGCAACTTCAAACATACTTCTGTCAAGGTATTAAACTCCTGAGCTGGATCTGTCTGCCTTACCTCCCTCCATACTGGGAAATTTTTTCTTGTCACCAGCTACAGGCAGAGTAGAAAAAGACTTTGTTCTGAAGAGAGGAAACCAAAGGGATTTAGTAATAAACACAGAATCTTTATTTGTGTTTTGCTTTTATTTTTTTCCTTGTTGACCTAAAAAGTACAGGGGTAGGAGGAATCAGGAAGGAGAAAGACAGGCTGGCTTAGACCTGAAATAATCACACAGGAACTATATTGATTAAATCACTGCTTGGCCCATTCTTGGCCCAATCTAGCTTCTTATTGGCTAACTCTTACATATTAATTTAACCAATTTCTATTAACCTGTATATCACTACAAGCTGGTGGCCTACCAGTAAAGTTTCATCACGTCTCCATCAGTGGCTCCATGGTGTCTTTCTGACTCCGCCCTTCTTTCTCCCAGCATCAGCCTAGCTTTTTTTTTGCCTAGTTCTGTTCTTCCCTGCCATGGGCTCAAAGCAATTCTTTATTCATTAACCAATAAAAGTAACACATACACGGAAAGACATCCCACACCAAGTGAGCAGACAGACCTGTATGCTTTTTGGTACCCAAGGCCACACCCAACCTGGCCCATCTTCTCAAAGGCCATTGGCTGAAAGAGGCTCCCAATCAAGAACCTGTGACTGATTTCCAGCACCCCCATGGTGGCTTACAAAGGTCTGCAACTCAAGGCTCTGGAAAAACATACCCTCTGTGCTTCTGGCTTCCATGGGCAATACATGCATGTGATTCACCGACACACATGTATGTAAAACATCTATACACATAAAAGAAAAATAAAAAAAATCTTTAACAACCATTTATGTTTAATAATATTTTTTAACTAAAATTTAAAAATTAAATGAGCATGACATTGTGCCTTTAATTCAGGGCTTTGCCATTCTCATCTTTTAGTTGTGTGTGGTTTTTGAATTCATGGATGTTTCTGGGTATTCACTGACAAACATTACATTTGAATGGATGTAGTTCCATCTGAGTTTTATTTTCATACAACAGATCTAACCTTAACATTAATTTCATGGCTTAGTTAGAAGTATGGATATTAAGTTATTTTCTCATTGCCAAGATATCTTTTAGGATTTGAGGCTATGAAATGTAAACTTAGAGATGCCACCACCATTATCAAAATTAACTTTAAAATAATAAACAAAGAATGTCTATAATTAAGGAATGGATAGTATACTGCATAAGACGATAATCGGATTGACCTTTCATCATAAATAAGATATAATAGAGAATCTGCTACTATGTATATTAATGATATTTGTGAAAATATTATTAGTTTACTCCTCAAATTATATTAACAGTTTGAGTATGATCATGTTCAATAATTATAAGGCTGAAGGATTTTTCCCCCTTCTTTCCCACTGATATAACATTTTTATTACTACTCGGTTGTAGAAATAAAAGTATTCATACTATGGCAATCAGTGATATGCTCTGAGCATTTAAAGAGTAAGATGAGTGGCTCTATAGAAGGGAATTTACTACTGTTTCTAGCCACAGGTCCTCTTTCACCTGCAGGGAACTACAAGGAGCCTGAGTTTAAGATAATAGCAAGGAACTCTCATATGGAGGATGAGGTACTCACAGGCCTCTGAAGGACTGTCATTTAGAGAACAGTTGAGAATTTGGTCTTTAAAAGGAGAGACACAGAGTTGTGAAAAGAAAGGTGGTGAACTCTGGTTTTCTTATGACAAAAATAGCGGCTAACCTCACATGGGTTTTTAGCCATAGGGATGACCTCACACATGTCAACTCAAAGAATCACAGGGAATTGGCAGATGACTTGCAGCAAGCTGTTCCCGGGAAAATCAAAAGGTGATTCTGGCTTATTTTGCAAGACAATTCTTGGGGAAGAATTTAAGTATGAGGTTTCTGACAGTGGAAACTATGTAAAAAAGTTTAAATTTTGTGTTAATCTTGAGAATACTTCTTAATTAATGTCATATAATCTTGACTTAGAATACCATTTAGAGATATTAAGCTGTATAAGCTTTGGGGATTTTCTTTCTTGGTGAAAATTATACCATGATTGCAAAAATGCCACAGGAAAGTATACCCAGATCAGATTTCTACTTGAAGCTAAATTATCCCCTGGGAACATTTGCTAAAACCTGGCGAAATTTTGCACTATCAAAACTTGACCTGATGCTTGGGGGCGTGTTAGAGAGATAAGGTCAGACACGCCCCTTGACTTTTACTTTTTCATTAACAATCTTCCAAAAGAGATAACTTTCTGATCCATACCTCAAATCTTGCCAAATCTGTGAAAGTATGACTTATATATTTTGGATTAAGTGGGTATTAGGCAGTTAAATAATCAGAAATATTTTGACATATTAGAAAACAACTGGGAGAAGGGAAGGCATTTATTATTGACAGGGAAGTGGAAGGTTGAATTCTAGGTGTGACAAGACAGACGAAGATGACTTCAAGCATCCAGAATGTTGGAGGGTCACCAGAAGAGATCCTATAACAGAGATATCTAATCTGAAATCTATAGTCGGGGTCAGAAAAAGAATAGGCTCTCATTCTAAGTGTTGAGCTAAGTCAGAGGTCAGTGAGAAATCAATTGCCATTCTGTTATTAACACACTTTTCACTGTTCTCAGATGTTTGCTTCACCCCAGTTCTTGGCTTCTGAAAATACATTTGATAGTTTATTCCCTAAAGTAGAATGCTGTTATAGCTCCCTTTCAGAACACTTCAGATCTTTTAGAAATTACATGAGGGAAGAAAATATCTGATAGAACAGCAGAGTTCCATTAGGTTATAGAACGAATTGCATCACAGGCATCTTTCCTCTCTTTAAAAGTCAATATAAAGGCTCATGTAGCAACAATGGGAAATTTCTCTTTCCCTCTAGGCTTTCAGCTCACTTTTCTCTCTAAGCTTGCATGGCTTTCAGTGAGATAGCCATGTCCAAGTGCTCTAACTAGGCAAGTTTCATCAACCACCTGAAAATGCAGTGCCTAGTTATGTGGGGTCTATAACTTCAGAGATATTACAGTGTGGAAATCCGAGCTAGAAAGGGGTAATGTCTGCCCCTACTTAAGGCGGTGATGGAATCTCTACCAGGCTTGGCATGCATAAACACATTAAGTAAAATAGTGACAACTGAGCACCATCTTCTGAAAACAATATTTAAAATATGCTGTATGTATATGGGGAAGGTAATATCGTGAAAAATGGAACAAATTTGATCATATTCATCATAAATGCAAAATGTATGATATTCTCTAAAGCAGATAAATTAAAAGTAAAAACAAATGCCAAAATATATACACCTTGAGTCATTATAGTCTGTTTTCTATATTCATTCTTAAATGTATTTTTTCTTTGTCCATATCAAGCATATTAAAAGCCAGGTTGAAATATATAATGCTAAAATAACAAAATTGCTTATTATTATTTGTTTTTCTTTTATACATGTAAATTTTAAATTATATTTTCATTGAAATTTAATTATATCACATTCAAAAGTCTTTTATCTAGTTCCTCCCTTTCTCCTCCATTGGAGCTCAAAATAATGGCCTCTATAACCATGATTATTATGTAATCTCTCTCTCTTTTTCTGTGTGTGTATGTGTACATACTTATGTTGATTTAATTAATACACTTTTCAATTAATGAAAACAAATACAAAATCAGTAGTAAAGTCACTACATTAATTATTATATATGCTAGTCACTTTTCTATTGCTATGATAGAACACCATGACCAAGACAGCTTATAGAAGTAATTGGTCTTTGGAGTCCTAGTGTTTCAGGTGGTTAGGCACACTGACAGCATGGTGGGAAGCATGGACCCAGGCAGGGGCATGGAGAAATGGCTGGATTCACAAGCAGGAGACAGGGAGAGCAAACTAGAAATGGTGAAAGTCCTTTGAAACCTCAAAGATTGGTATGGGAAGTCTGTATATGTACTGCTTTTATAGGTTAATAAAGAAGCTGCTTTTTGGCCAATGGCTTAAGAGTATATAGCCGCGATGGAACAGATACATAGAGAGAGTAGGCAGAGTCATGAAAAAGGCATGTAGCCACCGCAGGAGACAGACCAAAAGTTTGCCAGTAGGCCACGACCTCATGGTGATGTACAGATTAATGGAGATGGGTTGATTTATGATATAAGAGGTAGCTGGAAAGACACTTAA
>LOJH01021684.1:0-20204 GCA_001685095.1 Ellobius talpinus
TTGGAAGAGCAGGCAATGCTCTTAACCTCTGAGCCATCTCTCCAGCCCAGGATCCACATTTTTAGTAGCTAATAAGGATGACTACACTTTTGGGTTTGGGTTGAAAAGATGACTCACAGGATAAGAGCACTGGCTGCTTTTCCACAGTAGTTGGGTTTGAATCTCAGCACCCACATGGCAGCTCACAACCATATTTAGCTCCAGTTCCCTTGTAGTCTCTGAGGGCATCAGGCATACAAGTCATGCGCATGTAGGGAAAACAGCTATACACATTAAAAAAAAAAGATAAAATCCTGTTTTGGGACGATAGCTCAGTTAGTAAAGTGTTGCTAGGCAAGTATAAACCTGGGTTTGTATTCCCAGTATCCACATAAAGACAGACATGGTGGCACATGCTGGAGGAAAGGAGACAAAAGGCTCCTTTGAGCTCTCAGACCAGCCAACTAAACCTGGTGAGCTGCAGGTTTAGTGAGAGACCCTGTTTCAAAAAATAAGATGAAGAGGATTGAGGAAGACACTCAGTGGCAGCCTCCAAAAACACACACACCTTTATATAGACACACACACATATATATATTAATATATATATATGTGTGTGTGTATGTAAAGGTGTGTGTATATATCTATATAACCAAAGATTCTAAGCAATGCTAGTTAATTGATGAGGAAACTAGAAAATAAAAACAAGCAAAAAATTTATACAAAGAATGCCCTTTAAAAGATAATGTTGGACCAGGTGATGGTGGTGCACACCCTTAATTCCAGCACTCAGGAAGCTGAGGCAGGAAGATTTCTATGAGTTCGAGGTCAGCCTGGTCTACAAGAGCTAGTTCTAGGACAGCCAGGGCTGTCACACAGGGAAACCCTGTCTTGAAAAGCAAAACAAAACAACAACAAAGAAAACAAAAACCAAAAAACCAAAATTCAGCCTGGTGAGACTGACTATCTTGCAAGCCTGATGACCTAAGTTTGATCCCTAGAACCTAAGAAAACTGGACTCAGTGGTTCAGATCTATAATCCTAGGACCCATATGGATAGATGGGTTGTAAAGACAGGAGACTCAATAGGAAGCTAGCATATACAATTGTACTGCCAAAATCAGAAAGAACTGCCCCCTGCAGTCTTCTGACCATGTGTGCCACAGCAAACTCATAACCCCTTCCCCAAATGAAACAAACAATCTTCTTTAAAAATGTTATGGGCTGCAGAGATGGCTCAGCACTGAAGAGCATGTAATGTTTTTGCAGGACTAGGTTTGGGTTCCTAGTACCCCCATGACAGCCTCACAAGTATCTGTGATTCCAGTTCCAGGGAATCTTCTGGCCTCTGTAGGCATTGCATGCATGTGATGGGTACTGTATTATATACACGCAGGTAAAACACTCATGCACAGGTAGATGTGGTGGCATCCTTTAAACCCGGCTCTGAGGAAGTAGAGGCAGGCAAAGCCACATGAACTGAAGGCCAGCCTAATCTACATAGTGAGTTCCAAAACAAACTAAAACTCAACAAACCACCACCAAACATCAAACAACTACAAAACACATAAACTAAAATAAATCTTCTTAAAAAAGATTTATTTATTTATTATATATACATTATTCTGCCTACATAAATGCCTGAATGCCAGAAGAGGGCACCAGATCTCATTACAGGTGGTTGTGAGCCACAATGTGGTTGCTGGGAATTGAATTCAGGACATCTAAAAGAGCAGACAGTGCTTTTAACCATTGAACCATCTCTCCAGCCCTAAAAATAAATCTTAATTTAAATGGTGGCTGACAAGATGGCTCATCAGATAAAGGCACTTGCCTGATGACATGTTCCATTTCCCACAGGGTGTGAGAAAATATTTCTACAAAGCTGTCCTCTGACTCCCACACAGATCATGGTACATGCACACACACATACATACACGGAGAAATTTAATACAATGATGAAAATCTATGTGCATATATCTTTGTTTATATTTTCAATTATTTTCTACTTTTTCTGGAAGTGGAATTACATATCAAAGACTAAAAAAGATTCCTATTTTTTTTATCCCTGTTTTGAGACAGGGTCTCACTATGTAGCCCTAGCTGGCATAGAACTTACTGTGTAAATCAGGTTGGCCTTGAACTCACAGAGATCTGCCTGTTTCTGCTTCCTTGAGTACTGTGCTGCCACACTTGGCTAGAGCATTCTTTGCTTGTTTTTCGAAACAAGATTTCTCTGTGTAGCCCTGGCTGTCCTGGAACTCATTCTGTAGACCAGGCTGGGCTCAAACTCAGAAATCTGCTTGCCTCTGCTTCCTGAGTGCTGGGACTAAAACACATGCCACCCCAGCAGCAGAATGTTCTTAAAATGCCCATTGTCTGCAGAAGAAAAAAAAAATCTGTGCATCAACAGTCACCATCTAAAGCAGAGTACACCCAAGGGAACAACAAGCAAATTGACCTGGGAGCTCAGTGGTGAGCTTGCTAAAATTGGTCGCAACTAGACAGACCTCTGAGGAAAGGCTTATTTAAAACAACTGACCCCAAGTCATCTGGAAGAGCAGCCAGTGCTGTTGACCATGAACCATCTCTCCATCTCCGAGGAAAGGCTCTTCTTGCATGCAGGAGGAAGGAAATGGTGTGAGCTAGGCACAGACATGCACCCACAAGCCCAAGTTACAGTGGGGGAAAGGGGAACAGCCTGGGAAGTCATCATGGGCTCAACTGTGAAGTTAGGCAATTTGGATTTACTCTGTTAGTGCCACCAAACACTTTCAGGCAAGAAGCAATAGAGTCATAATTATGTCTTCATAATTAGGCTGCAGCCAGGTTGGGGTAGGGGTAGGAGTGGAGTGGGACAAGCCAGGAACCTGTAAGAGCTGACTGACTACTGATGAAACCCTAGGAACACAAAGGGAGAGGATAACAGGGATGCAGGGAAAGAGGATGCTGCAGCTACTCTCTACAGATCCTCAGGGATCATAGAGGAATTGACCAAATGTTGCCGGATGAAACTGGGCTTTGAGACAGAGGTCAGTTATTTTCAATTGTACCTCACAGACATACCCTATAATAAGAGAGGGCAGGTGGACAGGAAGGACAGGAATTTGTTTCTGGCAGCTTCCTGTTTTGACATTGGGCAGAACTGCAGGACATTTCTGCAGTTTGGACTAGTTTATCTCTCATGCTTCCCTTTGGGGATCAGCTTTCTCAAGAGATTTCTTAAGGCTTTCAGAACTTGGACTGAGAGATGGAGGACTGTGTCTGTGCTGGGAACGTCTGTGAACTTGCCACGGGAAAGAGGATAGTTCCCACATAATCATTTCAAAAGCTGGATGACATTATCAATAATCTGTTTACCTCCAAAAAGAAATCAAAGATCCTCCAAAATTTGATAATTTGGGGGAGTACTGAATCTATTAAACTATTTGTTCCTTTCAAAGAGGAAATCCTTCCCAGATTCCTCAAGCTTTAGGATTTCTGAGTCAAACCTAGTGAATCTGAAGCACCTATCAAGAAGCCCCACCTTCCAGCATGGATGGCCACTCAGTCTCTTCTTGTGAGTTTTTCCTTTCTCTTTCTTTCAAAGAAGTTGCTTAATTTTTTCTTTATTACACTATTTATTGATTTGTGTGTTTCTGTGCTAGCAGCACATGTGAAGGACAGAGGACAATTTGCAAAAGTTGTTTCTCTAGCCACCATGTAGGTCCTGGGTATCAAACTCAGATGGCCAAACTTGGTAGCTAGTACCTCACTTGCTGAGCCACCTCACTGGTCCCTTGTGTAGTTTTCTGATTGAGAGGCTGAAGGGGAGTCTTGTGGGCAGACTTTGGGATGGAAGAAGACTGAGAGGAGGCCCAGGAGCTTGTCACAATAGCCTAGCCGAGATTTTCTTCGACTTCACAGGCATTTTTATTTCCACTGGCTAGTTAGCTGACAGTTTGTCCAAGTGGAGATGAGGGATGGAAGGAGGTGGCAAGTGGTGCCTTATCAAGCTCATGCCTTATCTCAGTTCCAGAGGCTGGAGGACACTGATAACGTAGCTGCCGTACTGGGGCCAGAGTGTTCGTGTGTTTGGACAAGGGCTAATGAATGAACAGGAGCTAATTGATAGGCTCTTGGATCCTGTGCATGATGGTCAGCTGATCTATCTATAACAGTGTGATAAATGCCCCATTCAGTCCAGGGTAGCACCAGCTCAGAGAGATCCAGTCAGACCCTGTTACTGATCTGATGGCAGGTGCATGGGGTAATCACTGCCTCACCACAAATGTGTCCTCTGCAGGGTAGTCTCTGTTCCAGGAGACAGAATGAGATTCTTCGTGGGCAGAAATGCCACATGTGATTCCTTTTTCCACAGAGGAAATCGTCACACTGCAATAGAGCAAGCAACGAATTCTTGCTATTGCTTATTTTTAAAATAACAGCACTAATAATAAAAGACAGCAAGCAAGATGGCTCATGCTTATAATCCCAGTACTTTGGAGGCTGAGGTAGGAGGATCGCCAGACGCTCAAAGTCAGTGAGTTTCAGGTCAACCTGAACTGAGAATGGAACCTTGTCTCAAAACAGCACAAAACAGAAAGCAGGGACTGGAGATGTGCTTAGTGGTTAAGAGCACTTGCTTTTGCAGAAGACCGGGCTTTGAATCTCAACACTCACACGGTGGTTTCGGAACCACCCATAACTACAGGGGCTCAGACACCTTCTTCTGACCTCTACTGGCACCAAGTGCACACATGGTGCACACACCTACACGAAGGCAAAACATTCTGGGGTCTCTGTACTGTCCCACTGCTCTATGTTCTATCCTTTATCAAATTCCACTCTGTCTTAGTTAGAGTTGCTATTGCCAGGATGAAACACCATGACTGAAGGCAACTTGGAGAGGAAAGGGTTTATTTGGCTTACACTTTCACATCACAGTTTGTCATTGAAGGAAGTCAGGATAGGAATTCAATCTGAATAGGAATTTGGAGGCAGGAGCTGGTTGGTGCAGAGGCCATGGAGGAATGGTGCTTACAGCTTGATAAGGCACCAGCTTGCCACCTCCTTCCATCCCTCATCTCCACTTGGACAAACTGTCAGCTAACTAACCAGTGGAAATAAAAATGCCTGTGAAGCCGAAGAAAATCTCGGCTAGGCTATTGTGACAACTCAGTCTCTTCTTGTGAGTTTTTCCTTTCTCTTTCTTTCAAAGAAGTTGCTTAATTTTTTCTTTATTACTCTACTTATTGATTGTCTGTTTAACAACCCTGGCCATCTTGGAATTCACTCTGTAGATTAGGCTGACCTCTAACTCACAGAGATTCTCCTGCCTCTGTCTCCAGAATGCTGGTATTAAAGGTGTGTGCCACCACCACCCAGCTCAGTCTGCTTTCTTAATAGAAGCCAGGACCACCAGACCAGTGATGGCACCACCTACAATAGGCTGGGCCCTTCCCCATCAATCACTAATTAAGAAAATACGGATGGTGGTACATGCCTTCTAATTCCAGTACTCGGGATTCAGAAGCAGGTGGATCTCTGAGTTCGAGGCCAGCCTGCTTTATAGAGTGAGTTCCAGGACAGTCGGAGCTATGTAGTAAGATCCTGTCTTGGGAAAAACAATAACAACAAAAACCAGCAAGAAAATGTTCTACAGGTTTGCTTTCATACCAATTACATGGTGGCATTTTCTCAAATGAAGCTCTCTTGTTTCAGATGATTTTAACTTGTGTCAAGTTGTCATAAAACTATCCAGTACACTGTCTAAATCTCTCATTGTAAAGAAAATATCCAAAAGATTTTTTTAGTGGGGGAAGAGTGCAATAGTAAGTTCTCTGACATGGCGAACACATTATCAAGAGTATGAAGCAGAGCCAATGAGATGGATCAGTAGGCAAAGACACTTGCTGAGCAAGCCTCATGACCAAAATCCATCCCCAGAACCCATGTTGGGATGGAAGGAGAGAACCAACTCAAGTGTTCTCTTGTGGCTTCCACACACACCCCACCATCATGTACACACATATACACACTAATAAAGACATAACTTGCAGCTGGGCAGTGGTGGCGCATGCCTTTAATCCCAGCACTTGGGAGGCAGAGGCAGGTGGATCTCTGTGAGTTTGAGTCCAGCCCAGTCTACTTACTGAGTTCCAGGACAGTCAGAGCTACACAGAAAACCCCAACAAACAGAAAACAAAAACAAAAACAAAAAAGAGGTGGAGGCAGGAAGATCAGGAATTCAAGGTCATTCTTGGCTACGTACTAAGTTCCAGGCCAGTTTGTGCTACATGAAAAAAATCAGTCTCGAAACCACAAGCCAACAGGGTCTATTAAGGTAGGTCATCTAGTAAAAGTGCTTGCCTCAAAGCCTGATGACCTGAGTTCAATCCCTGGAACCTATAAGGTAGAAGGAGAGAAATCTACTCCTACAAAACATTCTTTGACCTCCACATGCCTACTGTGGCACTCAAGTTCACGCACATATATAAACAAATTTTAAAAAGTTAAATAAAATGAAGTTTAAAATTTTTGTCTTGTTTTGTTTTGCTTGAGACAGGGTTTCTCTGTGCAACAGTCCTAGCTGTCCCAGAACTCATAGAGATTCCATCTGCCTCTGTCTCCAAGTACTGGGATTAAAGGCATGTGCCACCACAGCCCAGCTTAAAACTTTATTTTATGTGTATGAGTATTTTGCCTGCATGTATACCACTTGTACACCGCTTGCCTGCCTTCTGCCTGAGGAGGCCGGAAGAGGGTGATGAATACCCTGGAACTGGAGGTGCAGACAGCTGTGAGCCACAGTGGTAAGTGCTGGGAAGCTCAAGGGCCAATTAGCCTGGAGTACACTGCTGTATAGCAGCAAAACAGACTACCCAGGAAATAGCTCAGCAGGTGAGGGCATTGGCTGCTAAGTCTTTGATTAAGTTCAGTCCTCATCATTCACACAGTGGAAGGAGAAACCCAACTCCAGAAAGTTGTCTTTTGGGGCTGGAGAGATTGCTCAGTGGTTAAGGGTACCAGGCATGCACATGGTACACACACATAGATGGAGGCAAAATATTTATACACACAAAATAAATAAATCTAAAACAACAAAAGATGGATAGGACTGGGCATGGTGGTGCATACCTTTATTCTCAACATCCAAGGGGCAGGAGGCAGGTAGATCTCTGTGAGTTCAAGGCCAGCCTGGTCTACAAGAGCTAGTTCCAGGACAGGATCTAAAGCTACAGAGAAACCCTGTCTTAAAAAACAAAACAAAACAAACAACAACAAAAAGAAGATAAAAAACAAGATAGCTGACATTGACTGACCTTTGGCCTCCACATACATGCACACATATGCATGTACATCTTCACATTTATATGCACGTTTATGTTATACATGCACATACCATAACATAATACACACAAATTAAAATAGCGTACAGCAAGGTTGGAGAAAAGGTTCAGTGGCTAAAAGCACTTGCTGCTTTCTTAGAGGACCTGGGTCCAGTTCCAGATCTTACACAGATGGTGGATAGTTCATAACTGTCTGTAACTCCAGTTTCAGGGGATCTGATACCCTTTTCTGGACTCTGAGGGCACCAGGCAGGAACACGATGCACACAGATACATGCAGGAGAAACACACAAACATAAATAAAAACAATCTTTAGAAAAGTAGGATCCCACAGTAAGAGTTGTGGAGTGCATTGCTTTGGCTGGCAATGAGAGGGAAGAGCACTCTGAGGAGATGACATTTGAACTGGGTCTTAATGGAAGGGAAGGATAGGTAAAGACACGGTGAAAGGAGCATCCTAGGTAGAGGGATATATAACAGACCCCAGGCTCTCTGATCCTGTTTGCTGACGGAAGAAGCAGAGGTGGGAGGATGGGTGTGTGGAAGAGAGTGGTTAGAAGGAGGTGAGATGGGAGACATAGAGGAGCCTTTCTGATGAGGCCTCCTCTCGTCTCTCCTCATTTGCTGACACTGTCAGCTGCTTACACTCTACTTTTTAGACAAAAGTGAACTTTTTTTGTTCTTCAGACAAGCTGTTCTCTTTTTATATGAATGAGTTTTGTGCAGATTGTCCCTTCAAGCTGGAATTTATGGCTATAGCCATTCTCTTTCTTTCTCTTTTCAGTAATAGAATTAATTCTGTAGCTCAGCACAGTGGTGCATACTTTTATTTTTTTATTTTTTTGAATATTTATTTATTTATTATGTATACAATATTCTGTCTGTGTGTATNCTTCGGAAGAGCAGGCAATGCTCTTAACCGCTGAGCCATCTCTCCAGCCCCCATACTTTTAATTCTAGCACTCTGGAGGCAAGGGCAGAGGATCTGTATAACTTTGAGGCCAGTCTGGTTCCTGAATAGCCAGGGTTACATAGAGAGACCTTGTCAAAATAAAATAAAATAAAATAATCTTGGCAGGACATATAGAGCAAATTTCCTATCTGATATGGACTGCCTGCCTACTTCTGGACTGCTATACAAAAGGAAAAAGGAGTTTCTGTCTTGTTTGACACACTGTTCTCTTTCTTTCTGGCTTCTTTAGACATGGTCTTTCTGTGTATCTCAGGCTGACATAGGTTCATGCCATCAGGCTTGCTCTCTTGATTATAAGTGTATATCACTATGCTCAGCTTGGATATTTTATAGTAGCTTGGCTTCTGTTCTTTCTTTGTCTGGTAAATTTTCTGTTTTCCTTCACTCCTTTCTTTCATTTTCCTTTCAGACAGGGTCTTACTCTGCACCCCAGGCTGGCCTTGAATTTAGTCCTCATGCCTCAGCCTCCTGATTGCTGTGGTTACAGGTAGGCCCTATCATGTTTGACTTGCCTTGTGAACTCTTACTTTTATCTGTCAAGACCAAGATCTACATATCACTTTTTCTATGCTCTCCAAGGAAAGTTTCTTCCCTTCATTTAGTTCTCACCAAATGTCTCCAGCAGATGACTTTTCCTACGTCTTTGCTGTACTTTGCAGTCTTCAGTGACCAATGACGAGGAGGCTAATAAAATGTCACACTGTGGTAACTGAGGAGTCTACAAAGTAGTCTACAAAGAAAGACAGACGTGGAATGAGATAATTGGGTAGTGGCCATAATACACTCTGTAAGAAGTGATCTGGAGTGCAGTACAGCCATCCCTCATTCTTCCTTCCTTCTCAGCTCCCATGTGTAGTTCTATGTAACAAACAAACAGAAAAACAAGGAATGGAGAAGTCTGAATAACTCAGCTCCTGAGAAAGTAACACAATGGGAATGAGAGAGGAAGTTAGGTAGTATCAGGACAGCAGTTACAGTTATACTCACCTGAAAGAGGCACTTTCCAGTCCCAAGACAGAAGGAATTGCTGCTCCTGGAAGCCAACATCATTGGCTGCGTGTGGTCACTCTTCAAGATGGGGAAAGCTCCTCGGAGCTTTTGCTACAGAAGGTGAAATGTTGTAGAGCTGCAAGAAGACCAACCATTGCAGGACTCAGTCTTGACTTCAGAATCCCTGGAGAGTTCTTACAAGCAGGGAAAGTTTTGTTTGTGCTGGAATAACTGGTTTATAAAAATGTTAAACAGTCTGAGTAGTTATAGAGAAATGGACCAAGGATATGAAGACTATATATTGGAAGTTTTACCTGAAATTTTTTAAAATACCTATTTTATGTTGTGTGTATGTGTGTGCTGATGTATATACACATGAATGCAGGTGCCTGTAGAGGCCAGTGGAGTATGTTGGATCCTCTGGAGCTGGAGTTATGGGCTGGTTTTTTTAAAAAAATATATATATATATATTTATTTATTTATTTATTTATTTATTTATTTATTTATTATGTATACGACATTCTGTCTGTCTGTATGCCTACAGGCCAGAAGAGGGCACCAGACCTCATTATAGATGGTTGTGAGCCACCATNTTTGGAAGAGCAGGCAGTGCTCTTAACCTCTGAGCCATCTCTCCAGCCCCATGGGCCGTTTTTAGTTGCTTGAAGGTACATATTCTAAAGGGGTGAGTCATCTCTGAGCTCCTATCTGTGTTATTGGAGGCTGTTGAAGATTATATGTGGTCCATAAACTCTTTACTACCTCCAGAAAGAAAGCAAATCAATATTGAAGATGATAACCAAGATAATATTGGGAAATTTGTACATGGATATAGATGTAGACTTCCAATAGCCTTTATGAATTATAAGATTTATAAAAAACTGAAGAGTAAACCTCTGAAACTGTACACCCACTTCAATGAAATGTTTTCCTCTATAAGAGTTGCCATAGAGCTGGGCAGTGGTGGTGCACACCTTTAATCCCAGCAGTCTGAAGGCAGAAGCAGGTGGATCTCTGTGAGTTCGAGGCCAGCCTGGTCTGTAGAGCGAGTTCCAGAACATCCAGGACTACACAGAGAAACTGTGTCTCGAAAAATCACAACACAAAAAAAAATCATAGTATTTCATCATAACAATAAAACCCTAGTTAAGGGTCTAGAGAGGTGGCTCAGTGGTTAAGAGCACTGACTGATCTTCCAGAGAACGCAGGTTCAATTCTTAGCACCCACATGGCAGCTCATAGCTGTCTGTAATTCCTCTTCCAGGAGATCTGATTCCCCCATACAGACATACTTGCAGGCAAAACACCAATGTATATAAAATAAAATAAATTATTAAAAAAAACCCTAAGACAGAATCCTTGGTGGATTTGGGATCAGGACACTGTGCAGGCTGGTGGTCAAAAGTCAGGCTCAGGAAAACACTGATGAACAATCTTTAGCAGGATATTATTTTTTTTTAAATCTGTACGTGTATTGGTGATTTGCCTGAATAAATGTCTGTGCATTGCCTACAGAAGCCAAAAGAGAGCATTGGATCCCCCTGGGGATGCAGTTACAGACAGTTGTGAGCAGTCATGTGGGTGCTAGAGATGGAATTTAGGTCATCTGGAAGGGCAACCAGAGTCCTTAACCACCAAGCAATCTCTCCAGCCCATGACTGTGTGTAAGACTGATTCTTGAAAGTGTTCAGCATGCTGAAAGCACATAGTAGCCCCAGACAACACTGGTCTAATTGCTAAGGACAGGTGAGAGGAAAGGCCATTCAGCTAACCTATAGACTTGGGAGGACCTAAAAGGTTGATGGTATTTGAGGGAAAAGTCACTCTGAGTAAGAGGAAAGAGATTCCTTGCTGCAGGCATTCTACCTAACCTGGGAGTGATGAGCACCAGGTATGCAGTGTGAGGGAGGAGCCTCTTCTGTGGTGAAGGGAAGTTTCAAGGTCTCAGGGTTGGCTGGCTAAGTGTTGAAAGCTCTGACAAAGCCGGGGAAGGGGGAGTTTATAACCACAGGGCTATCCAGGTACTCTGCTCTGTCAGGGAGTGAGGACAAATACACCTACGTATGAATTGGGACTGAATAAACTCTCATGGAGACAGAAGGTCCAAAAGGCAGAAGGTCCAGTAGTCAGAGGCCCAGTTGATAGTCATTAGATCCTGTGTGTAACACAGGGTATAGACCTTTTCTAGATAAAGTTCTGGGAGAAAGTTCCAGCTGCCAGGGTGGTTGTCTAAACAACCTAACCACTGAAAATAAAGACCAGGAAAGGAGAAGCAAAGACCAGTCAGACCACAGGGTAAAGAAAACTCAGTATGCGCTGTGTGCCTGCCTGTAGTCCCAGCTGCTCAGGAGGCTAAGACCATAGGTTCTCTTGAACCCAGGAATTCAGAACCAGGCTGGTTAACACAGTGAGACACCAGCTCTTAAAATTGTTAATAAAAAGAGCTAGGCAATGGTGGCACAAGATTTTAATCCCAGCACTTGGGAAGCAGGGGCAGGCGGATCTCTGAGTCTGAGGCCAGCCTGCTCTACAAAGCAAGTTCCAGGATAGCCAGGGCTACTCAGAAAAATCCTGTCTCAAAAAACAAACACACAAAACAAAGCAAAAACAATAAAAAGGAAGGCAAAATCAGTCAACAGAAGTGATTGTAGGTGCCCATTAAGGATTGTGTAGCCCTGGCTGTCCTGGAACTCACTCTGCAGACCAGGCTGACTTCGAACTCAGAGATCAAACTGACTCTGCCTCCTGAGTGCTGCTGTGATTAAAGGTGTGTGCCACTGCCGCCCAGTTCAGTGGATTGTTTCAAATGTTTAATTTTATTATTTAGTTTATATGTGTGTGTACATGCATGTATGCATATGTACATGTGCAGGTGCCTATAGAGTCTAGCAGATCCCTTCAATCTGGAGTTATAGGCATTTGTGAAAGGTTTGGATCTGAACTCTGGCCTCTGATAGGTCAGTAAGCACTGTTAACCAATGAGCTATCTCTCTAGCCCCTAATAGTGGATGTAAGAGTAGATCTTTAAGGTCTGGGGAGAGAAGCATGAGAATAGAAACTAAAAGACAGAACACTAGGGTAGTGGTGTAGCTTGGTTACAAGACTGTTTACTTACTAGACAGGAAGCCATAGGTTCAATCTCCAATACGCATAAAGTCATCATGGGGAATAGGGAGATGGTATAAGTGGTAAAGTGCTTGCCACACAAACATGAAGACTCCAGGACCCAAGTAAAATCTGGGTGCAGTAGCACAGTCTATAACCCCAGTGCTGGAAATAAGTGGCTAGAGACAGGTGGAGTCTTAGAGCTCACTGGCCCGACAGTCTAGTTGAACTGGTGAGCTCTAGGTTCAGGTAAAGACACTGTTTCAAAAAATAAGGTAGAGAGCAATATAGCAACACAATAAATGTCAACCTCTAGCCTCTGTTGGCATGTGTACAAATATGCACACACACACAAATGCATATACACATACTAAAAACAACATTTGGTGCAGTGGCATATGCTCATTATCTCAGTACTTAGGAGGCAGAAGCAGGAAGATCAGAAATTCAGGTCGACTTTAGCTACATAGCAAGTTCCAGGATAGCTTGGAATGCCTGGGATCATATCTTAAAGAGAGAGAGAGAAAGGGAGAGAGAAGAGAGAGAGAGAGAGAGAGAAAAGCTGGGTATTGGTGCACTCCTTAAATACCAGCACTGAGGAGGCAAAGGATTTCTGTGAGTTTAGGCCAGCCTGGTCTACAGAGCAAGTTTCAGGACAATCAAAGCTACACAGATAACACAGAGAAACCTTGTCTTGAAAAACAAAAGCCAAAACAAACCACCAAAAAATAAATAAATAAATAAATGGATGGATGAATGAATAAATAAATAAATAAAACACTGAAGTAGGTTGTAGGTAAGCAGGACTCCTAGTTAAAAGAGATTCCAGTTATTGCACTCAAGGTTGCAGCACATCAAAGGAAAAGGGTAAAGGATGGGCTTGGAGCTTCAGCTATGTTTAGATCTCACAAGAGGAGGCCCCAGTCAGGAAAAGAGCTCACCTTTGTCTTGTGGAAAGAGAATCCTGGGAAGAGAGCTGGCAGCCAGAAAATTGCCAGCAGAAAGGGTTTATTTCATTTGATAAGTTACAGACCATTAAGGAGGGAAGCTGGGGTAGAAACTCAAGCAGGAACTGGAAACCATGGAGGAATGCTGCTTACTGGCTTGACTCAAAACTTACCTTCAGCTATTTTCCTTACATAGCCTATGCCTACCTGCCTGGGGATGGTCCTGCCCACAGTGGGCTGGGCCCTCCTACATCAATTACCAATTAAGGAAATATCCCACAGACGTGTACACAGACCACTATGATAGGGAAATTCTTCTATTAAGGCTCCCTATTCCCAGGTGTGTTAAGATGACGACCAAAATTAACTATCCTACATGGTTTGAGCACCTCTACTCTATTCCTGAACTGAGACTACCCTTTTATTTGGCTTACACTAGGTTTTAGTCATAACTAAAAGTCATGGGTAATGACAGTGACATTGGGCCCTATGAAAGACTCAAGTTTGAAGGTGTCACTTTATAACTTCAACAATTTTACTTAATCTCCATAAAAGTTGATGACATGAAATTTTACAGAAGACATAAACACAGGCTATGAAAAGATGTATATGTTGTTAGTATTACTAGTTCTGGGAACTGAACCCACAGCCGCAGGCATGCTAAGTGTGAAGTCTATATCTGGGCTATACCTCCAGGCCCAGAAGATCCCTAGGTAACTGCTTCCAGTGTACCAAGCACAGCAAATTAAAAGTAATCACACCGTTAATGAGCTCCTAAAAGTCTTTGGTGTTCTAACCTTTCATTTAACATTGTGTCGGGATCAATCCAAGGTACCAAATCAGAAGCTTAAGACCCAGAAGGAAGTCAGTGCCCTCATTGCCCAAAATCGCCACTTTTGGAAGTCCACGCATGGTTAGGTTTTATCAAGCAGTTTCTGACTCAACGCTGATGTCAGTTTTCGCTCAAAGCTGGGGGTTCCAGGATATGATCAATGGACTCTTGCTTTGGATAGCAACCATGGGAGAAAAGCATACCAGAGCAAAACCACCCACCTCATAGCCAGGACACAAAAGGGGAAGGCAGAGGAAGGACTGGTCCCCTGTCCCCTCAGGGGCACACCTTCAATGACCTCAACCCCTCCCACTAGACCCTACCTCTGGTATTTCTACTCCTCCAAGTAATGCCAAGAGGGAACCAAGCTTTTAAAACAGGGACTTTTGGGAGACACTTAAGACCCAAACTATGAAATATACTGTTAGAAAAATGGAAAAAAAAGTGTTCTGTTTTGTTTGTTTGTTCTTTTACTGAGGCAGGGTTTCTTTATATAACACTCTGGCTGTCTTAGAACTCACTTTGTAGACCAGGCTGGCCTTGAACTCACAAAGATCCTCCTGCTTCTGCCTCTTGAGTGCTGGGATTAAAGGGAAACGCCACCACTGTCTGGCAAAAATGTTTGTCTATAGAATTATACCAGATTATGAGGTATAGCCTTCCTTACAACTGGGAAATCACAAACTCTCGGAGAGCAGATGTGTCAGGTTCTAGGCTACACCTTATTGACTCTCATGCTTCCTAAGGCCCAGCTGATGATTTCTGGTAACTGGCCATTGTAGATCATTCTGCTGCTGTCACTCTCCCCCCTCTTCTCCCTTCCCTTTCCTTCTCCTGCCCTTCCCTTCCTCCCTTCCCTTCCTTTCTTCCTTTATTTCTTTCTTAAAGAGAGAGGGTGTCGCTACTGTGTTGCCCATGCTCACCTCCAACCACTGAGTTAGGGTGGTCTTCCCATTTCCTGTTGCAGAGCATCTGGGAGCACAGACCACACCAGGAGCACAGACCACACCAGGAGCACACTGATGCAGAGATCTGGGAGCATAGACCACACCAGGAGCACACAGATGCAGGGCATCTGGGAGCACAGACCACACCAGGAGCACACTGATGCAGGCACCTGGGAGCACAGACCACACCAGGAGCACACTGGTGCAGGGCATCTGGGAGCACAGACCATACCAGGAGCACACTGGTGCATTTTCTTCAGCAGATACACTCACAGGCTCCTGAGAGGCAAGCTGTGAGGCAGGTCTAGCAGGAAGTTCCTGTCTGCTCATGGTGGCATTTGACTACATGGTCCAGTGTCATTAGTCAATCTATGAATGTGGAGTTTAAAGAGTGATAGACAGGACTCAAAGAAAGTGTAGGTACAGAGAAAACACTAAAGGCTTTCCAAGGAAGAGGACCAGAAGTTCCCCCAAGGGAGACAGCTTCAAGACCTGATTGATGAGATCATAGAGAACATTTGACATTCTTTGCTGCCTAATAATATCTGAGCATTTTTCCCACTTTGAAGGACTTCCAAGCCAGATGGGAGGCAGAACCCATGAACTCTGATATGGTATTGGATATAGTTCCAGAAGTAAGGTAATAGTTTAGGATTTGGTCTACCTATGAAGTTCAAGCTCTCTAATTAGAGATATAGCATGCAACCTTAAGTAGGGAGAGGACTGTCATAATGATTAATGAAAAACATTTTTCAGAGATGGCAGAACTTATGGCACAAGCCACACCTCCTTGCTTCTGGCACATTTGGTAGGCGGTAGGGCACTACTACCAGGCACTACTCTATTCCACTGGGGAACAGAGAGTAAAAACTGGACAGTGGTTCAGAGTGTAAAGTCAGGGGCCTTGGGATTCTTGAATTGCAAGTAACAATCTAATTGGACCATACTTTATATAAATATTTATATAAACAGCTTCTGTTAGACCTGAAAAAAAGCAGCCTTGATTTGGACCCTGTGCCTAATAATTGTTGTTTGGGCCCTATTCTGAGACAACTTTTCTCCTTAGGATGAGAAATTTGGGACAAAGGGAATTATTTACCCAAAATGGTCACTTCTTGATCACCCTCAGTGTCTAGAATTTGCTGACCCCAAAGCTTCTGCTTGTTTCCAGAACTGTACCGACCCTGCTCCTTGATGTGTTCACCAGCAAGCATGGTGTCAGCACCTTTAGACCTAAGCTGTTGGTAAGGGCTGGGGAAGAGTTTGGACATGTGCACTTGGGCATGGTTACAGTGCAGGATGAAGCCGTGCTCTTCATGTGTCAGAACTCCATGGACCCTTGAATTTTAAATTTGAACTTAATCTTCTGGGTTTTCATAAAGATGCATTTGATATGATATGGGGACTTTTTTTTTTAGTTTAATGGTGTATTTTATTTAGACCCTTTTAAGGATTTTTACAAATGGCATGTGGATCTCCACAAATACTCTTGGCCTAGGCCCTACCAGTGTTAATATAGGAACTCATTTAGGTGTTAGGAATCCCTAAACTGATGTCATAATATTATATTGCTATAACAACATATCCAAGGATAGGCATTTTTAAAGAAGATTTACTTTGCCTCATGGTAAGTTCCAGAAGGTTAAAACATTCAAGTTCAGGCAGTCACATCTGATAAAATCTATTTTTAAAAGTTTTTAATTAGCATATTTTAATTATATAGTGGGTTTCACTGTGTTATTCTCATGCATGTATATAATGTATTTTGATCTCATTCATCTCTCATTATTCTCTCTTATCCCTCTTACACTCTCCCCAATCTCCTCAACTAGACCCCTCTACTTTCAGGTCTGTTGATGTGGATTAGGGTTTTTTGCAGGATGAGGGGTTATTTATAGGTGCGTGGGCCATTTACCAGGGGCTGCATCACTGAAGTGACTGTGTCTTCCACCACAGCAACATCAATGGTGTATGGCTCTCCAGGAGGGGTGAGGCCTCATGAGTCATTTCTTACAAATAGCACTTAACTGCCCGTAAATCCTTAAAGAAGGGTGGGACCTCAAGTGCCCCTCCCATCTTCACGACAGAATGTTGACCGGCCAAAGCTTGTGCAGGTCTTATTTTAGTAGTCCCAACTGCCAAGAGTTCAAGAGTGCAATGGCCAAGTCATGCCCAGAAGACAGCATTCTGCAACACCCCATCCTTTCCTCTGGATCTTACATCCCTTTTGCGCAACCACTTCTGTGTATTCCTTGAGCCTTGGAGGGGTGATGCAGATGTTCCAGTTTGGACTGAACATTCAATGGTCACTTATTCTCAGAACTTTGACCAGTTAGGAGTCTCTGCGATAACTGCTGCCCACTGAAAAAGAAGCTTTACTGACCAAAGCTAACAGAACTACTAGTCTACTGAGATCTTTATAGTAGAACATAACACGACAGAGAGCATTGCATGGGGGGTGTATGAGAGGAGCAAGCCTACAAGAGAGAAAGCAGTAGAGTAAACTGAGGTAGCTGTACTCACATTGTATCAATTCACACTCAAGGTAATTGGCCTAATCCCTTGAGACCTAATGAACTCTCTGGAGATGGGCCTTAATCTCTCCCTCAGAGTGGTGCACCATGACGCAATTCCCTTTCACTGTACCTTACTCTTAAAGGTGCCACCACCTCTCAGTACCTTTACATTGTGGACCAAGCTTCCAGCCCATGAGCTTATTTCATTATGATATATACAAGTATATACTGAGCCAGGTGGGTCAGTGTCACAACAGGGGAATCCACAGAGACAGGTGACCTGATCTCATGGGAGCGCACTGATTCTGGACCAACAGTTAGGGCACCTGCATGGGACTAACCAAGGCCCTCTGCGTGTGTGTGTGTGTGTGTGTGTGTGTGTGTGTGTGTGACAGTTATATAGCTTAGCCTGTTCGTGGGGCTCCTAGCAGTGAGATCAGGACCTGTCCCTGCTGCTTGAGCTGGCTTTTGGGAACGCATTCTCCACGCTGGATTACCTCGCACAACCTTGATGCAAGGGGAGGAGCTTGTTCCTGCCCCAACTTGATGTGCCAGGCTTTGTTGACACCCATGGGAGGCCTGCCCCTTCCCGAAAGGAGCCTGAGGAGGATGGTGGGGTAGAAGGGAGGTGGAGGGAGGGAACAGAAGGAAAGGAGAGAGGAGAAACTGTGGTCGGCATGTAAAATAAATGAAAAAAATTAATAAAAAACAAAAAATAAATAAAAACAACAACAACAACAACAAAAACCAAGTATATACTATACTCAATAAAATCCATCTCTCCTTACTCTATCTTTTCCTTTTCTCTCCTGTTGGTCTTCTTCTTATTCCAAAAGAGCCCCCTTTTTAATTTCATGTCTTTTTGTAAAACTCTATATTCCATATATGAGAGACGGGAAAAAACTCATATTTTTCTTTCTGATTTTGGATTATTTCCCTTAACAATATAATAATAAACTCCATCCATTTTTCTAAAAAATAATTTTTTAGGAGCTTGGGCATAGTGGTATATGCCTTTAATACCAGCACCAGGAAGGCAGAGGCAGGCAGATCTCTACGAATTTGAGGCCAACTGGGGCTGCATAGTGAGACCTTGTCTCAAAAAGTTAAATTTTTTGGACTCATTTTTATTTTATGCTTATGAATATTAGCCTGCATGTCTGTTTGTACTTCACATGTCTAGCCGGCACCCGAAGACGTCAGAAGACGGCATGGACCTCCTGGGACTGGAGTTGAGCTGTTAATATTACCACAGGCACCCAGGTTGAGTCCATCATTTGGTTATGAGAATAGTGTCACTATAAACTGGGTGCCAGCAGGAGAACTTTGGAGGAACGGTCGTATTCGGACCATAGCAACTCAGGAAGCTGGTTACCCCTGTGCTCACCCCACCCTTTAACTCTGTTCCGTTCAGATTACTTCCTTTCATCCTTCCTTTCTTTTTTCCTTTCTACCCTCCTTCCATATTCATTATTGGGGATTGGACACAGAGCCTTATGTATGCTAGATCAAGCTTGAGGATTACTCTGTCATAGAACTATATCCCCAGGCCCCCCCTTTTTTTGGAGACAGGATCTCATTTTGTATCCCTGACTGGTCTGGAACTCTCTATGTAGATGAATATGGCATTGACCTTCTAAAGATCTTGCCTCCCAGCCTTCTTTTTACTTTTAATTTTGGGACAGGGTCTCACTGGCCCAAGCTGGCTGGAGTCACTCTGTACCCTAGGAACTTGTGATCTCTGTGTCTGGGAATACAGGTTGTACCACCAGGCCCAGTCTTCTTCAGTTTCCTTTGAAGTTCACTGTTAGGGTGAACAACATCCATAGTCAACTCCAGACGTTAACTCTGTCACAGGTCCAAATCTTTAAAGAGTCTAATTTGGGGCGGTGCTATTTCCAAATGTTTCTGAAAGGAACACTAATTAACTTGACCCAGGTGGGGTCACTTATGACTAGGAGCAAAGTCCTGTACACGTTGAGGAGGGAAATTTCATGCTGAAGTCACCCGATGTATTAGAAGGCATCCACTACAATAGGACACTTGATCACCAGCCTAGGACAATGTCTTTACACATTGTCAGACCATAACCCATAAGCAAAGCTCTTTGGGCTGCCTGGTCTAGCCAGTAGGATCCCTGAAACGAATGAATCATTCAGATACACAGAAGAAAATAAGTGAAAACATTCTCCAATAAAAGTGCCCCTCCCAAGGCTATCACTATGTAGAACTCGATTAGACCAAGCTGCCCTTAAATTTACAGAGATCCATCTGCTTCTGAATCCCAGTACTGGGATTAAAGGTGCACGGTAGCTTTCCTACATCACGAAGCCTTTTTAAAATAAATGAATGAATAAAATGGGAAAATATGAAAAGAAAATTACATTATGGTTTACCCCTACAATCCCAGCACTTGGAAGACTGACACAGGAAGACTACAGTGAATTTGAGGCCAGTCTAGAATTCTAGGGCTGGCCAGCTTGGGCTCCAGAGTAAGAGCTTGTCTCAAAACATTTAAAAAGGTGCTGAAGAGATGGCTCAGTGGTTAAGAGCATTGTGTGCTCTTCCAAAGGTCCTGAGTTC
>LOJH01021685.1:6701-19201 GCA_001685095.1 Ellobius talpinus
CTGGAAGAGCAGTCAGTGCTCTTAACCTCTGAGCCATCTCTCCAGCCCAAGAAATGTTTTTTATAACAGGAAGCACTCTTCCATTCCAAGTGGTTCTGACCACCTCCTCTGTAGTTGAGTTGCAACCATTAGACCTAAGTGGTTCCAGCTGTTATCCTTGTAGGGCGTGTGTGTGTGTGTGTGTGTGTGTGTGTGTGTGTGTGTGTGTGTGTTATAACTGATAACTGACAGGGGTTACCCCAAGGCAGCTGATGAAAAGCTGAGCAGTTTGGTGAGTGGGTTAAATCCTACAATAGCAGTATCTAGGGCAATATCTGCATTCATCGACACACTTGGAAATGATGATTTTCAGTGAATTAGTTTTTACTCCATCATACCAAGTCATCAAGTATCTTATTTAGACAATATTTTGTTAGTTTGAGTTAAGATATCACTGGGATTTCTTGGCCAAGAGTCTGGGTTGCAGCAATCCCAAAAAGATGAGCCACTCATCCACCCGAATGAAAGAGATTAGTAATGCTAAAAGGTAGAGAAAGGGAGGTTTACTCAATGTGGCCACACTGAGAAGAGGGACAGATAAAGGGGTGAGGTGGCCCTCAGTCCACCTTCTAGGTGCTGGTGTCAGCTTTAGATTTCAACAGAGGAAGAATTAGAGTCGGAAGCAGGAGTTTTGTAATTTTTAACAGTCCTGGTATAGGTGCGATCTTGTGCTCACGGTATTCTCTGGTTCTGTGATGTGGTCCAAGTCCTTATGAAGGAGTCAGTCTGGCTCCTTCCAGATAGATGCTCACTCCTGCTCTAGAGCACAGCCTTACTATCATAGCTACCCTCCTCTGGTTGCAGGGCTTTGTCCTGAGAGGGTCTGCTGTTGTGGAAATCCAGAGAGCTGCAAGAGGAAAGATGGAGGATATTGACTTGCTCTCCTTACCTTCAGACATAGTACAGACACATGAGGCACAGAGGCCAGGCTTTCATGCATTCGGTTACTTGGCAGTAACTAAGTGATCGTTTCAATAATAATATAATTGTTAATTATTATTCTGTAATTCAGATGGGCTTTCTCAGAAACATGCTCAAAATAGGGTATTTGATGTTTTGTTGTTTGCTTTTGAAAGATCTTTATGTCTGTGTGTATATGCACACATGCATGTTTCTATGAATGAATGTGGACACATGCCTGCCATGCAGACATGAAGTCAGAACAACTTCAAGTATGGAACCTCACCTCCCAGCTTGTTTGAGATAGGTCTCTTGTAGGCTAGCTGCTCAGAGAGCTTCCAGATTTTCCCGTCTCCCTGCAGGAGTGCCTATGTGGCAAGCACTTTACCCGAGGCCATCTCTTAGCCCTATTTTGGGTTAAGACAGGGTTTCAGGTTAGTCTAGCTCATATTAGTCTAGAACTCTTTATGTAGCTGAGGCTGGCGTTGAACTTCTGCTCCTCCTCTGTTTACCTCCCAAGTGCTAGGATTACAGGTATATATCCCTACACCTGTTTCAGGAGTGCTGGAGTTTAAAGCCAGGGCTTGGAGCATGCTGGGTAAACTATTCTACCCACTGAGCTATTTCCCCAGACCCCCATGTAACTTTTGAAAACAACACAGATAAGGTGAACACAACATTGGTGTCATCTGCACAATGTTTTCACAAATATTGCTTTCTTTCTCGACTCCAGAGCAGTGCTCCGGTGCCACTGGTCGGGGTGTCTTTTGATTGACTTTAGTTACTAGGTATTGCTTTTGCCACAACCTTCTGCTCATTAGCCCAAGGCAAGTGATATACATGCCTGACCCCCGCCCGGGCCTGGGCAGCTGGGAGGGCGGCCTGGGACGGATGGAGTGCAGGGCAGGGATGCAGGCCACTTGTTTGGTTTTGCTTGTGCGGCTTGTGAGTTGGGTGTCATGGCCCCAAAGTTTATTGCAAGACTAATGTCAAAGAACTTTTCTTTTTGTTTTCTTTAGGGGAGTTTTATGGTTTCAGGCTTACATTTTTAAGTCTTTAATCTATTTCCAGTTAATTTTTATGGGTGCCATAAAATAAGGGTCCTTTTTCATTCTTATATATGGGCCTATCCAGTTCTCCCAGCTCTGCTCATTGAAGAGAATGCCCTGTCTCCATGGGGTGCTCTTGGCAGGCTTGTGAGACCTTAGTTAACTGTATGTTTAGGTTTATTCCTCACCCCTCCTCCCTCCCCATCCCTGTTCATTCTCTGTGTGCCTTTGTGGTCCCATGTCTGTCCCTTTGTTAGAAAGTTTGATGGTGCACAGTATATATACACTGCACAGTATATATACATTGTATGTCAATGCTTTTGTGGGTCTGTTATACCCATTGAAGCTGAAAAACAAACCATAATCAGAGATAATAGTCCAGGCCCAACTCCTGACCCGTCTTTACTGTCGGCTTATCTAATGAAACCTTTAGCCTAATCCTGTTAGTTACTGTTGTCATGAAGCAGTTTCCTCTGGGGCTGACATGGCCCTTGCCTTCGTTGAGCAAGGACTTACAGAACACCTAACCCTGCCAAAAAAAACTAAGCGAAACAATCCAGGGATCATTTAACCACAAAGAGGCTGCTAACATTTTCTCGTAGAAGGAATCATTTCTTCGGTCTATTACTGCCCTATCTGAACTGAATAAACATTTCTTTCTTTTTGCTTTATTTTAAAAAAAGATTTATCTTGCTGGGTGCTGGTGGGGCTTGCCTTTAATCCCAATATTGGGAGGCAGAGGCAGAGGCAGGCGAATCTCTGAGTTCAAGGCCAACCTGGTTTACAGAGCAAGTTCCAGGCTAGGCAGTGCTACACAAAGAAACCCTTTCTTGAAAAACAGAACAAAACAAAACAACAAAAAAAGATTTATCTTTAGCCTGGTATGGCAATACAGACCTTTAATCCCATTACTTAGGAGACAGAGGTAGGTGGCTCTCTCTCTGAGTTCCAGCCCACCCTAACGTACATAGTGAGTTCTAGACAAGCTAAAGCTACATGGTGAGGTCCTGTCTCAAAAAAATTATTTTTATTATTTTTAATTGTGTTTATGAGCATGTATCTGTATGTGGACATGAGCACATGAGTTGGGGTGCCTCTGGAGTCCAGAGGTGTCAGATCCCCCTGGAACTGGAGTTACAGGTAGTTGTAAACTGCCTGATACAGATCCTGGAGCTAAAACTTGGGTCCTCTGGCAGAGCGGTGTGTACTCTTAACCACCAAGCCATGTCTCCAGCCTGTTTGTTATTATTTTTAAATATGGAACACTTCGCAAATCATCATGTCCTCTTTGGGCCATGCTAATATCTGTATCATTCCAATTTTAGTATGTGTGCTGCCGAAGTGAGCGCGCTATTAAAAAAGTTTATTTTTAATTAAACGCTCCTTTTGTTTTGTTGTTTCATTTGTGTGTGTGTGTGTGTGTGTGTGTGTGTGTCACAGCACACATGGAGGTCAGAGGACAACCTGCAGGAGCCTGTTCTTTCCTTCCACCTTGTGGGTTCTGCCAATGGAACTCAGGTCATTAAGCTTGGCAGCAGGTGCCTTTACCCACTGCGTTCTCTAACCTGCCCATGAATAAATTTTTATCTATGTGTCCCCAGGAAAAAAATCACACAGCAGTTATCTCTTTGGAAAAACAAAGCTCAGTATAGAAAAGTTTCAAACATTAAAACCTAAAATAGAGTGAACCTCCACATACCCGTTACCCAACTTCAACAAATACCAACCTGTGACTAATCTTGATTCAATAATAGCCCCAGATGTTCGTCACAGCCCCAGATGTTCGTCACAGTCCTTTGCTACCCAAACTGGGTTATTTTAAAGAATATCTTACACTTTTTATTTTCTTGTAGATATTTTGGAATGTATCTCAAAATATTCTTAAAAAAAGAAAAAAAAAGAACAGAGTTCCAGGACAGCTATGGCTGTTACAAAGAGAAACCCTGTCTCGAAAATAAAAACACAAAACAAAAAAATCCAAGAAAATCACATTGACGAAATACTGTACCTGCCTGCCTGCCTGCCTGCCTGCCTGTCTGTCTGTCTATCTATCTGTCATCTATCTTATCTCAGACAAGATCTGGCTGTGTAGCTTGGCTGTCCTGGAACTTGCTATGTAGCCCAGGCTGTCATTGAACTCAAAGAGACCCAGCCACCTCTCCTCCTGAGAGCTAGGATTAAAGGTATACAGCGACACACCTGATTTCTTTTCTTTTTCTTTCTTTCTTTTCAGTTGACTGGCTTGAATCAGAATGTAGCCAAATTGCATTTCATGTATATACATCCTTCTTTAGACTTTCCTTTTAAAGACAGGTCTCCTGTAGCACACAAACTGGCCTCTAACTCTATGTAGCAAAGGATCACCCTGATCTTCCTGATTCCAGGTCCCAGTTGCTGGGATTACCATACCAGGTTTATGCAGTGCTGGGAACCCTATAGATGGAGACTCGCCATGTGGGTTCCCTTGTGAGCTCTGAGGGACTGCAGGGCGGCTATTCTCTGGTCTGTATGATTCAATGGCGCTCACTCCAGGCGTTTTCAAAGCAGCTTGCCTGCACAGATCTTTACTGTCCTTAACTGCTGGTCCCTGCTCCATATCCTGGAGGAAGTCAGGAAGGGAGGGGACACAGGCACCAGACAATATATAAGCTTTGGAGCTATGGTAGTGACCAAGATGGACACAGTCATTGACCCCTTGCTGTTGCCTGCTTAGGGTAGGGGCCTGCAAACAGGGCTTAAGAAACAGGAGGCAGAGATAGAGATCAGAGTGGGGGAGGAGTGAAGTTTAAAGAGGGGCCTATGAAAGGAGCCTGTCCTGTATAGGGGAGGGGGATCTCTGAGGAGGCGCCTGAAGGACAGGATGAACTGGTCAAAGGGAGGACAGGATGAACTGGTCAGCACAGGGAGCACTGGGCCTGCAGGGTAGGAGCCAGTACAGATAGGGAGTCAGAAAGGCAAAGGAACCTAACTGGTGACTCAGGCCTGTAATCACATCATTTGGGAAGTGGAGGCAGGAGGATCAGGAGTTCAAAGTCATCTTATCTACATATTTAATTTCAAGTTAGCCTGGATACATGAAACCCTCTCCGAAAACCAAAAGCAAGACATTTGGGAGGTCCCAAGTATCCCTGTTGCTACAGGTGAGAAGATGGAGCCATGGCCGGCTGCATGGATTCCCACTGGGTGGGGAGTTTAGTTTCAGGCGTAACTGGAGGGAACATTGTTCTACCAAGCTGGCTATTCTTTGACATATTTAAAAAAAATGTTTCAAGGGAGAAGCTCAAAGTTTGGAATAATCTGAGACCAGGCCAGTTAGCTGTTTAGCATCTCTCTGAACTTAGCTTTCTTTCTCGCAGATGGCTGAGTTGAAGGTCAAACTGGCTGAAGAAATAGCTTTCTCAGTAATAATGCTAAAGAGAGTTATGTGATCTTGGCCTCAAGTAGTCCCCCGGTTTCATGGTTCTCGCATGAAATTTGATTTCTAGGGCCGGCATGCCTTGTGAAAATAGAATCATTCCAGTGCCCAGATTCCAAAGAATAGATGGTACCGGGAGTGTTGGACGATTTGAATTCCTCTGGAAAATAGCCTCATAGAAGGGAGCTGCCTGTGCGTGGCCTCCATGGGATCCCTTCCCACCAGCAGCCAGTCAAGGCCAACTCCTGGCGTCTGCTCCAGAAAGTGAGCTGTTTCCCACGCTCCCCCACCACAGCTCCCCCACCACAGTGCAGTTGGGACGTTTGGGCTGGGGGAGGGAGGCTCGAAGTTGAGAACTGGGCTGCAAGAGGTGCCTTGCCTGACTGCCATATGTGCAGTCAGGGTTTTCTAGAAAAGTCTTATTGTTGCCAAGCAATGGAAAATATGTCATTTGAGGAGTTAATATCCCATGACATTTATAAAAAGAGATGGTTTGGAGGCTGGGGATGTAGCTCAGTAGGGAGAAGGCTTGCCTGGCATTTACAGAACCCTGGGTTCCTTTCCCTGGAACAATATAACCTGGACGTGGTAGGTGTTTATCCCCCACACACCGGGGAGGTAGAGGCAGGAGGATCAGAAGCTCAAGGCCTGGAGACTGGGAGCAAAGCTTCCGCACACGAGTGAGAAGCCCTGGAGTCAGTTCCCAGCACTGCAATAAATAAATAAGTGTATAGATTGATCAATTAGTTAAAAACACATGATGCTTTTGTAAGTTCTAAAGCTCGAGGCCTTCACCAGCCTCGGTTGAAATCGGCGCCACCACCTCCATCCTGCTTCCCACATCCTGGGAACGGAGAGATCTTGTCTCCAAATGTATAAAGTAGAAAGCAACCCGACCTCTAGCTTCCCCGTGCCCTCTCAAACACGACAGTGACGATGCTCCATAAGAACTAGAAATGCTTCTGGGAACGCTATACACGTCACAGACTAGCCTTGAACTCACTGGGCAGCAAAGAATGACCTCGGGATCCTCCAGCCTCCACCTTCCCAGTGCTATGATTACAGGCATATACCACCATACCCAGCATACACATGGCTGGTAATTGAACCCAATGCCCGGCCTGGTCTACACATTGCTGGCAATTAAACCCAAGGTCTTCTGCAGCCAGGCAGACATTCTTACACCTCAGAGTCAAGATCTTTGGGTCAGAATTCCAGTGATGCCAGTTACATAGGGTGACTTTGGACAAGTTAATTACTTAATTTTCCCACTAGAAAAACATGGATGTCAGTGACACCTGGCCTTCTAATGTTTGCCCAAGGGTTAGATGCTGCTTGCAATGTTGGTGAACTTTAACACCTGTTAGCTGGTGTTCTCAGAGTCACACTGGTTAGTGACACCATCATAGGCCGCGCGGATTTACTTCTTAACACATTCATTTGCCACCACCTGTGTTATCCTTCCCCTGGGCTGGGGGTTCCTTGAAGGTGGGGCTGTATCCAGCACATTCTGAGTCCCGCTGTGGTATAACACAGTCCCCGTGTGGAAGGCTTACCTTTGCTGACTTAATTAGTCATTTGGATAATGCTGGCTGTCAACAAGCACGGCCATCATCTTTGTCAGGAGGACACGGGGGCTCTTGAGAAGTGGGCGACACCCGCCCACTGTAACAACAGGCGCTCCACAGTCGTGTCCTAGGGTTCCTGGACATTCCCTCTGCCACCTATCATGTCTAGATGTGGACCTGATAGCAGCAGCTAAAGTGAGGGAAGACTTAATGGGTCTAGTGAGCTTTCGTTCCATCATAGCAGGAAAGGTACCGCGGAGCCTCGGAAGCTGCTCAGTCTATGTGATGGGAGCAGGTGGCAGAGGCCGTTTGCATGGTGGCTGACGAGGGCGCAGAGAGCAAGGCGGAAGCTAGGGCAAAGGTCTGTTCCGAGTGATCTACTTCCATCAGCCGGGCTCCGTTACTCACGGTTCCACAAGTGCTCCAGATAGTACCAGTACCATCAGGGTTGTTTTAAAAGCAAACCCTAACGCTCCCCTTGAGGCGTTCGTCGCTGTGTTCCCTCTATAACCACACTCGGTTCCCTACAGGTCACCACCAATGGCATTATCGCCATGAGCGAACCCCCAGCCAGAGAATCCCACCCTGGAACCTTTCCTCCCAGCTTCGGCTCAGTGGCGCCTTTCCTGGCTGACTTGGACACAACAGATGGCCTGGGGAACGTGTATTATCGAGAAGACTTATCCCCCTCCATCATTCAGATGGCAGCAGAGTATGTCCAGAGAGGCTTCCCAGAAGTCACTTTCCAGCCCACTAGTGTGGTGGTTGTCACTTGGGAATCCATGGCCCCCTATGGAGGGCCCAGCGGGAGACCTGCCCAGGAAGGCAAGGTGAGTGCAAATGGAGATGTAGGTATCTGGTGTGTTGGCTTCTGGTGTCTTTGGACTTCTGGTCTGTGCTTGTTCTGATGGACGTCATGCTTATGCTATTGCTCAAACAAGAAGTCTAGAGGAAAAATCCAGTAAGTTTCTTGTTGCAGATCAACAGCTTCCAGACACTTTTCTATAGGGCTGTCTGAATCTGTTTCTGTGAGTATCTGCTGTTAAGAAAGCCAGTTATTTGAGGTGATTGCTCTATGGCAAACATATGCCTGGGAAGTGGTATTCCTTGTGTGTTCCTTCCTTAATTGAGAAAGAATGGAAAGATAGCTTCTAATTATATAGAGAAGTTATTAATATGCTAGATTCTGATATCAGTACTCCTGAGCGGAGTAAAGTCCTCTAGTAAAGAAGCCATTTTAATAATTCTTATTGGAACAACTGTCCAAACTCTTCGCTATATCTCCTCTTATCACTGTCCCCTAGTAGGACACATGGCATCCCACAGAACACACTTTGGAGAAGTCTGTGTCATGTCTGCATATCACACAAGGCTTTACAAAACTGGAAGATTGCCTGGCACAAGAATATTGAACTCTTGCCTGCTTCCTGGGTCTAACCCATTAAACCTTCATGTAACCCCTCCAGCAGTTATGCCAAATGCTTGTGTTTGCCTTGAGCATGCCTTTTCTTTCATTCTGGTATGTTTTTAACCCACAATATCTTGCACACACTGTCAGTTGTCCTTGCGATGATCTCCTGCGTGGATGCTCAGGCCCTCCCATGAAGCCTTGACCAAAAAGGGCCTCCTCTGTCCCCACCCTACACAACATGGATACTTCCTCATTTGACCTACATATAGTAATCTGCATGCACCTCTGTTACAGTGTCTGTCCTCAGGTTAGGCTGTGTTTTGCTCATATGTAGACTGTACATTCCCAGTTGAAAGAGAATGAGTTGGAATACTGCCGCCTCTCCACCGCCTTGTCTCCTGGGAGCCCAGTGGACTGCGTGCTTTGAGAATGTGGTTGTATTGCTAGGTAACTGACTGCTAATTCATCTTCACAGAGAAACACGTTCCAGGCTGTTCTAGCCTCCTCAAATTCCAGCTCTTATGCCATTTTCCTCTATCCTGAAGATGGTCTACAGTTCTTTACAACATTCTCGAAGAAGGATGAGAGCCATGTGCCTGCCATGGTTGGTTTCAGCCAAGGTTTGGTGGGATTTCTATGGAGCAGCAATGGATACTATACCATATTTGCCAATGACAGAGAATCAATTGAAAATTTGGCCAAGTATGCATATTCCTTGTTTTTCTTCATTAGAAAATAATTATTTTTATGATATGATTGTATATTGTTTTACCCAGCAGAATGTACTAGGTATTATGTTACCTAAGAATGTTCCTATAGATTTAATTTTTATATAGAGATATTTAAATGATGAAATAATATTTTTTCCTGTTGAACTTTAGGGGATATATTCAGCATAAAGAGATATTTTGTTCGTTTGCTTTAGTTTTTATTTATGTGTATGAGTGTTTTGCACCGTATTTCTGTGTCCACATCCATGCAGTACCTATGGAAAATAGAAGAGGGTACTGGATCCCTGGGATTAAAGTTACAAATTGTTCTGAGCTACCACATGGGTGCTGGGAATTGAACCCAGACTCTGGAGGAATAACCAGTGCTCTTAACTTCTGAGCCATCTCTCCAGCCCCAATAGTTTGTTGTTTCAAGTGCACCCTCATGCAAAATTGTCTCTCCCATGTCTCCTATGAGTCTGAAGTCAGAAATGAAGGCAGTTCAAACCTGTCTCCTGCTAGGAACCTAAACTGAGGGATTTTCTACCATGCGGATGCAGGGACAGTCTCTACCATGCTCATACTCAGTGAAGCCTCACAGTAACGCTGCTTTAGATTTGACAGAAGAGAGGAATAGCCGAGATTAGTGTTTTTGTTTTGCTGCCCCTCACCCCCACCCTGACACTGAGTTTCTCTGTGTAACCCTAGTGCCTGACTCACTATGTAGACCAGGCTGGCCTTAAACTCAGAGATCCACCTGCCTCTGTCTCCCAAATGCTGGGATTAAAGGTGTGCGCCACCACCGCCTGACATAGTACTTCTCACCTTTTAAAACATATGATTTAGAGGTGTGTGTGTGTGTGTGTGTGTGTGTGTGCATTTCAGTGCTGAGGATTGAATGTAGAGCCATGTGCATGCTAGGCAATCACTTTTACTGTTGAGCTACATCCCTAACACTTAATTTTCTTACAGAGACTGTGTTTCATAACTGGCTTGGAAAAAATTCCCCAAAATTTAACAGCTGACTCTTCTCAAATGTTTTATATAATTTCTGAAAGAATATTTCTGATCACAGAGAACTCTATGGTCATGCTCCAGGGACATAAACCAACTGTATTTTCTCTGTATATACAAATATATTAGCTGGTCATGGTGGCACATGCCTTTCTTTGTTCTCAGCTCTCAGGAGACAAAGCAGGTAGATATCTGAATTTGAGGCCAGCCTGGTCTACAGACTGAGTTCTAAGACAACAGGGGATACAAAGAGAAACCCTATCTCAAAAAACAAAACAGGGGGGCTGGAGAGATGGCTCAGAGGTTAAGAGCACTGGCTGCTCTTCCAGNCTCTGGCATGTGGGCATACATGGAAGCAGAATGTTGTATACATAATAAATAAATCTAAAAAAAGAGAACAAAATAAAAAACAAACAAACAAGCAAACAAAAAGAAATATGTTTTACTCCATGCAGTGGAAAGATAATAGTGGGGAAATGAATCTCTAGTCACCTTAGTTCATGAGATGGGGTTATAAACGGTGAATAGTATGAGCTGGTGACATCGAAAGTCCTTGGTGACCTGGGATGGCTCTAGAGGGTAAGCTCTTCATGGTGTGGTGTCTATTTAGATTCAAGATCACTAAATAGTCCCTGCCTGTTTGAGCTCTGTGATGACCACACATGGCAGCTGCTGCCCTCCTGGACATCAGCCGTCATTGAGGGTAGACACATGGCATGGGTTTCAGGTGGATACAGGTCACCTGAGCTTTTTCTGCCCACTTGGTCACTGGGGTCTACTTGTGCGGCTGTGGCCTGTTCTCAAGCTGTCTTCCTTGCCTTTAGGAGCAGCAATGCTGGACACCAGGGTGTGTGGGTGTTTGAGATAGGGAGTCCCGCTACTGCCAAGGGTGTGGTGCCAGCAGATGTGAACCTAGACCTGGATGACGAAGGAACAAACTACGAGGATGAAGAGTATGACCTGGCAACCTCTCGCCTGGGCCTGGAGGATGTGGCCACCCTACCCTTTCCTTCCCACAGTCCAAGAAGGGAACACACTAACCCACGCGATGCGCCCAGGGTCCTTTCTCCTAGCTATGAGGCTACAGAGAGACCCCATGGAATCCCCTCTGAGAGAACCAGGTCTTTCCAATTGCCAGTGGAGAGGTTCCCCCAACAGCACCCCCAGGTCATTGATGTGGATGAAGTAGAGGAAACAGGAATTGGTAAGACATCTGTTGTACGGTTTGGAACCTTTCTTGCCTGCTTGGTTTTCTAGACAGGAGTTGGCTCATGTAGGTTGGGTCATGTGTTGATGAGGTGACTTTGTGGGGAGCAGATGGCCTGGGGGAGCAGGAACTGAATGCTCACACTAAAGATAAGCAGATACATAGGTCCAATGGCTTCTGAGTGGCCCAGTGATCTTTTAGGATTAGAACTTTGCTTCTAGACACAGTGGGTAGTGGGGGTATGCCTCATTTCAAGATTCTTCATGATGTATTATTCTGTTTTCAGGAGAGTCGGGGTCAGAGAGAGATGGCTCAGTAGTAGGTAAAGGTACTGATGTCCTAAGTTTGATCTCCTGGAGGTCACATAGTAGAAGAGGAATGATTCCCCCAAGCTGTCCTCTGACTGCCGTACGCATGTATGTGAGCATACATGTGCATGTATGTGCGCGTGCGTGCGCGCACACACACACACACACAAACAAATAAATGTATTATTTTTTTTTCAAGACAGGGTTTCATTTATGTAGCTTTGGATGGCCTGGGACTTAACATAGACTAAACTGGCTTTGAACTCATGAAGATTCTACTGCCTCTGCTTCCCAGGTGCTAGGATTAAAGCTATGCACTACCGTAATCTGGCTAATAATTGTTTTGTTTTAAAATGTCATTGCTAGGTGCTGTTTGCCAAACACTATAGAAGCTGAGGCAGGAGGATCAATGTTTCTAGGTACATAATAAGTTCCAGGCTAGCCTGAGATGCAGTAAGATCCTGTCTCAAAACCCAAAAGAGAACTGCCGGGCAGTGATGGTGCATACCTTTAATCCTAGAACTTGGGAGGCAGAGAGGCAGGCAGACCTGAGTTTGAGGTCAGCCTGGGCTACAGAACAAGTTCCAGGACAGACTCCAAAGCTACTCAGAGAAACCCTGTCTTGGAAAACCAAGAGAGAGAAAAAAACAGAGCGAGAAGGAGGGAGACTTTTAGAATATTTTGAAACTCAAGTTTCTTAGTTGTGACTTCTGAGATGTATTTACCCACCTGAAAAAACATTCTAGAAGTTCCTTTTGGCTCTTTATTGCAACTTTCCTTCCACATTTCCCCTCTTGGTTTTGAAATTCGAACAGTTGATTATTTTTCCTTCTGTCAGTTGCAGAGTTGCTTTCTAAAGAACACACACACACACACACA
>LOJH01021686.1:4135-20201 GCA_001685095.1 Ellobius talpinus
CAACCCATGGCTCTTATGAAATGCTCTAGAGGTAAGTGAGGGGTTTCTCAGCCATCCACTCTAAAAGAGTTTGCACTTTAGTCTAGTGCCTCCCCTTAGAGCATGTGTCTGCCAAAATTCCCCTTTTAATGCCCTGTTATACTCAGAACTCGATGAATGAGCTAATGACTCATTCTCCCTCGTGGCCAGTGGGAAGGCGCCCTTAAACAGCCATTATCAGCTCTTGGTTCTCATCCTGACCTCAGCCCGGTTTCTCCAGGTGACCTTGAGGCAGCCCTTTCATTGCTCTGGGTCTCACCATCTCCTCTCAGTGAACTGAAAATCAGATCTCTGTTCTGGGCCCTCTCTCTGGGGAAGTATTGTGAGGAATAATAAGGCAATGCCTATAAAGTGCTTTAAGTACTTCGGGGAAAGACGCTGGCTAAATACCAAATGATAATAATAACACCGTCATCAGCGTCCACGGTATTATTCATGGTTAAGAGGAGAGAGCAATTGCTGATGGTGTCTTAGCTCTGTGGGAAGGAGGACATCAGGCCCCAGAATGTTCTATCAATAAGTCCAAACCAATAAATACTGAGCGCTGTAAGGGGAAGTTACCTAGCCATAAAGGCTGGGTGTACATGCCCATTTGTATTTGAAATGACAGCACCAACTCTTTCTCGGTTTTTTTTTTATAGCTTGTCTCAGAGCCACTAGGATAGAGGGGATGGGGGAGTAAAGGGATTGTGTTTTACATCTTAGGTTTTACTACCCTCTGCCCTCTTCTTTTCCACACTCCCTACGTTCCCTCCCTCTACTCTCATTTCACTCTTTCCATATCAGAGCTCTGATCAGCAGACAAGGTGTCAGTCTGGTGGGAGGTGAGAAGCTGAGGGTTTGGGAGCTGAGCCCTGGGGAGAACCAGGGAGCTTATGAAAGAGAAAGAAGGCCCTTCCTCCTCTGAAGTTCCAACCTAAACTCTCATCCACTTATCCTAAAAAGAGGATCCCATCTCACTGGCTACCTTGCTAGGGTCCAGGGATAAGTCGGTAAAAAAGAGATAGGTACATTAAGATTCTGCGAAATCTTTGTTGGAAGACAAGTGGCACAGCACAACTCAGGGAACAGAGAGTCTTTTACTTGGCTAAACTTACCCCCTCCATCACCTTATACAAGCAATAAGTATCAGAAATTCGTGAGATTACCCCTAGCTGTGCATGCACACAAACACATGTCTCCACGTGGCAGGTCTGAAGACAAGGTTAATGCCCAAACCCACCACTTCAATTTCTCTGGGCCTATTTCTTTACATGCAAACTGAGAGTAAAAACAGCGGCTCCCTAAACTTTCCAGAGATGCTGTGGAGGACAAAGATGATAAGCACAGTGGTGAACTGCATGGTTATTCTTCTGGAAATTAGGAGAGAATGCCCACTTGGAATCAAACATTTTGCTGGGTGAACGAGCCCTTGAACTTTGGCTGGAGATCTGAGCCAGACACTGAGCTTCCGAAGCAGGTCTGGGCTTGCTGTTTTCTGTTGTAGGACTCAGTGGGTATTGAGGGAATTGGAGGTCAACTTTGTTACCATTTTTAGTTAATTGATTTTTATTATTATTTTTATATTATTATTATTGTTTATTTATTGGTTTTTAGAGACAGGGTTTCTCTGTGCAGCCCTGGCTGTCCTAGAACTCACTCTGCAGACCAGGCTGTCCTTGAACTCAGAGATCTGCCTGCTTCTGCCTCCCAAGTGCTAGGACTAACTCTTGGCTACCTTTTTGATGTTCAAGTCTTTTCCAGTTATACAAGTTTTATATATATTCAGACAATTAAAAAGATAAAATTTGGAGCCTTCCAAATTATTTGATGTGCATTTGAACACATATTCCCCGTGTCCAGTGTTGTCTTTAAGTTCAGTATTTAAGAGCCTACCTTTTGGTGGTAAGACTGTACACAGGCCAGCTTTCCATCTGCCCTGTGTTTTGTTAAAATACTCTAGCTGGGTCTAGAGGTCTCCTTTTGAGATGTTGCCTCCCCTGTCAGCTCTCACAACATCCTTTAGGGTCTCTTTGATGGGTCACAGTCATTCCCAGTGGCCACTAAAGGACAAGAAACTTCCCCAGCTCAAAGAAACCCAGACCGTGCATTTCCAAGCCCCACTTGCTGAGTTCTGAGACGCTGACATCTTGTCATTTCTCCCCTCTTTTTAAAATTTCAAGCTGAAGTTTGATGCTGAATTTAAAATGTTGCCAGGGGCTGCCTGCAGGGCCCTCAGGCTAAAACAGTGGCAGCATCTGCCAGGGGAGACCCACAGGTCCTTCTTCGGACCATGGCAACGTACATCTGGCATCCCAGCCCGGGAAAGAAGGGAGAGGCATGCACGTGAGGGAAATTCAAGGACTAGTACTTTTTTTTAAAGGAGCCAACGAAGGCCCCCTCAGCAAGTGTTGTCCATTTTATTTGGGTTTTATTTCCCAGCGCCCATAGGACACTTTGTGTTCAGATTTTTTCTGAGAGGGTAGAGGGGGGAGTGGCAAGTTGTGGGTGAAATGCCAGAACTCATTGAATGTCTAGGGACCCGGGATGAGTGATGGAAAGTGGGCAAGGGTAAGGCTGATCAACAAATTTCTTTCATGCAGTTTCCGAGTGTTGCCATGCGAATCAGAAGAGAAGAGGCTTGTGGGTGTGCCCAGGAGACAGCAGCCAAAGTCCCGAATTTACTGTCTGTGTTTGTGTGTGTGTCCCTGTGTGTGTCCATGTATATCTGTGTGTGTGTGTGGAGTGTGCAGAACCAATATTTGTATATGTGTGAGGGTGTGTGTGTCTGAGGGTGTGTGTGTGTGTGTGTGTGTGTGAGGGTGTATTGTTTGTATGTGTGTGTGTATGTGAGGGTGTGTCCATGTGGAGAGCATTTGTGTGAGAGTATGTACACGTGGAGGCCAGAGGTCAACCTTATTAAACATCATTCTTCAGATGCCTTTTACCTTGTTTTTTGAGACAGGGTTTCTCACTGGGACCTGGGACTTGTCAATTTTACAGGGCTAGGTGGCCAGCGAGCCCTGGGGGTCTGACTGTCTATTCATCCCCAGAATCATCAAGTCCAGATTTTTTTTATGTGGGCTCTAGGGATCAAACACAAATTAGCATGCTTGTGTGGCAAGCACTTTACAAACTGAGCTATGTCCCAAGCCCCTCACTATGTGCTCCTTTCCACACAAGACTGGAAGGACTCGTGGAGCAGTAGACAGAGACACTGGATAGCTGAAGACGGCTGACTTGCTTTTCATTCCAGATCTGTTTCCTCTGCGGTCTGTGCCATGTGCATGTCTTACCTTTTGACAGAAAACAAACCATGACTTTATTTCTTAGCTCAAAGGAATCTCTAGCCCCGATGCAGCTTCCTTGGGAAAATGACTCCTCAGTAAGAATGGCCTTTCCTTACCCTCAAATCATGCTAAAGCCTCCAAAATCCTCACGGAAGAGCAGTGACTGCCATGTTCTTTCCTATGGAACATTATTTAATTATTGAGTGAGGAAGGGAACTGGGGACTGAAAGACCTCACAGGCGCTAAGGACATGCTCTACTGCTAAGCCACAACCCTCATCGTAATTGCTATTCTATATGATTCAATTTGTTAGGTATTCTTTGATTGTCCTAATAGAAATTTGATGACCTCAGATGGTGTACACTGCTTCCAATTAACAAGACTGGCTTTTGCACAGACACTGTGACAGTTGCTCTATTGTTTGCCAGTAGTCAGTCCATATAAGTGATACCAGGCGCACTATACTTGCGGGTGTGTTGTTTGAGCACACCAGCTGTGCTGCCTTACACGGTTTCCAGCTTTACTGCTCAAGATAAGTTACTTAGCCAGTAGTGCAAGAAAAGCTATTCTTATTTAAATATTATTTTTGTTACTGCTGTCCTTGAAGAGAACTGATTACTGAACACTCAACTTGACCCGTCGGTACACTGAGGGGGGAAAGACGGAATGGAAGTAGTTTGGAAGGATAGTAGTGGGGCTGGAGAGATGGCTCAGCAGTTAAGAACACTGGCTGCTCTTCCAGAGGACCCAGGTTTAATTTCCAGCACCTAACAACTGTCTGTAGCTCCTGTTCCAGGGGATTCAACACCCTCACACAGAGATACATACAGGCGTACATAACATCAATGTAAATAAAACACAAAACACAAAGCAGCTGTGCCACAATTGGTGCAGATGCACCCTGAAAACCTGGCTATGAGCAAGGAGAGATTAAAAAGACAGACATAAGTAACATGAAGGAGGGATAAGGTGTGCTGTGCACTTAGATGGAGACACATCAGCAGCTGGGTTGGTACATACATGTTTGTTGCATACATCATGAATGACAAAGCAGGTTGACTCACCTCAGTAAGGGGTCCGTGTAGGGGAGCAGTCTGGGGGTGATGCTATCTTGAAGTCACCCCTGACAAGGAAACTGTGGTTGATACTTTTCCCATGTACTGTTTTTAGCAATATTCTATTGTTTGTCAGTATCCAATCTATGGCCAGGGGAAAGTCTTGGCTTCCCCTGAGTCTAACTTGGGGAAGACATTGCTGTTCCCATGAGTCTGAGGCACTGAAGTTCTTGACATGTCTGTGTTTATGACATGAAAGCTCATTTATGCAGGGGTAGACTCACTTCTAAAGTAGTTGTTGTCAGGCCTTAAAAATATTGCTGAACAAACCCACGTAATTCTCAGAAGAGAGGCCTCTCTAGACAGCCTTTGAGCAAGGCTTTATCCCGAACTCATTTTGATGCCCTTAATGTCATGCCTTTCCCGCCATGTGCTATCACCCACAGGGAAAACCTGTGCATCCCCTGAATCCTGGGATTTAGCCTTTTCCTACATTGGAAGGTGCTCCTAGTAGTGACTGTGGTAAATTACAAATGCTGGGAGAATACAGAAGACATGAACGAACCTATGCATTACTCATTCTACTTCCTCTCTTCCAAGAAATAATTATTAAATGTCTACCATCTCAAGCACTTTTCTAGAACGGTTCTTTCCAACTGAGAATGACTTGCATTCACAAGGGACATTGAGCAAAGTCCAAACATTCATTTTTTGATGTCACAACTAAGGGATGTCACCGACAACTATTCATTTGATTATGGATGACACCAGACATTCTGCAATGCACAGATCAGGCCCCACCACAAACAACGATGCAGCCCCAAGGTCAGTAGTGCCAAAGATGAGAAAGCCTAGTCTAGATGTTTGGAGAAACTGCCTTCCAAATACACAAGCACCCAGCTGTCGTAGAGTATGAATGTTATGAGAAATCAAAGGCGGACTGTGAACATGATGCTTGGATTAGACAGTCGTAGATACTCAGTGGCAACACTGATTGATGTAAGAAAACAAAAACAAGCAAACAACCAAACAAAAGACCCAAAAGAGCTGGTCATGGGGAGTATTAGATTGAGAAATGTAGGCCGACAGATATCTAAGGGAATAGCAGCTCAAGCAGAGAGACCAGCTACAGCCACGAGTCTAAGGCACAACAGGCTGGAAGCATCCCCTGAGGGCCAGGAGGCCAAGAGTGTGTGATGGATAAACCAGGACAGAGGAGGATGGAAATGCAGAGCAAGCAGAAATCTAGACCATGTAGGATCAGATGGGTTACAGGAAAGACTTCAGTATTTAAAGCTTGGTATGGCACAACATGCCCACAATCTCTACACTTGGCAGACAGAAGGATTCTAAGTTTCAGGACAATCTGAGACACATGGGAGAGACTATCTCCGAAAGGAAAAAAACCTTCACTATTCATCCTAAAGTACTATTTTGAGCATAAATGTGACCCAACCTGACTTGCACGGTTTCAGCTCCTGAGAGGAGGCTAGAGAGGGGGCAAAGCAGAATCGGGAGACCATACTAGGGGTGGCGAGAAGTGGGTAGACATGTTTGAAGAGGAAAACTCACAGGATTTGTAGTGACTGAAGTATGATGTTATAGTTTTGGATCTGAGCAGCTATAATGACAGATAGTATAAGACAATAAGATGAGGGAGGATGCCTGGTCCAGAGTGGCTTTAGTGCAAAAGTGCAGGACTCGAGCCTCTGACCTCATCTGTGTCTGTCAGAACTCTGAATGGAGTTGTGGTGTCAACGGTCAGATATACACAGCCTAAGTTCGGGAGAGAGAAGTCTGCGCTGAAGACGTGAGTCAACGGCACTGAGGAGAGAAGCGTTGAGATGACCAACAGGTCACAGATAGCAGGAGGGAGGAGTGAAGAGCAAGCCCGGGATGCTGCGCTCAACACACCTTGGAGAAAGAGGGAGGAACCAACAGGAGACTATGAAGGAAGAATCGGTGCCATAGGAGAGAAACAGGAAAATGTACCATCACAGGTAAACTGAGATGCCAGGATAGGTGGCCTACACCTTTAATCCCTGGGAGGCAGAGGTGGGCAGATCTCTGTGAGTTCAAGGCCAGCCTGCTTTACATACTGAGTTAAAGGCCATCAGGGGCTACAAAATGAGACCTTGTCTCAAAGGGAAAAAATTCATGGGACTAGAGAGATGGCTCAACTCTTGGAGAGGACATGGGTTCAGTTCCCAGCACCTACATGTTGGCTCCCAATCAACTCCAATTCCTAGGCATCTCATGCCCTCTTCTGACCTCCTAGGGCACTGAGAAGACGTGATATGCATACATACATGAAGGTAAAACACTCATGCACATAAAATAAAAAGATCATGAACAATTTCAGAAAGAGGAGAGATAGAAAATGAGGAGGCATTTGACAAAAGTGGGAATGGACAAAAGTGTTCCTGGCAGTGTGAAAGCCTGCTAGAGAGAGAGTAGGGTGTGAGAGAAAGCCACAATGTTTGGAGCACAGGATCTACAGAACTGCATGGGACTGCAGAGGCCGGTAAGGACATGTTAGGAAGGTTTAGCCAGTCTAAGAATGTGGGCTTCACTACAAGGCCACTAGCACCATCAGTTTGTGACTTGCAAGGTTCACTCTGACTGCCTGGTAGTAGAAAAGAGTTGAAGAAGGCAGCACATTGGGTAGGGGTTGGAAAATGAGCTAAAAAGTTGGTGCAGACACCAGGGTGAGACAATAGTGTCCTGAACTAATAGCTAGCAGCAGAGATAAGTGGATGGTCTCAGAGATGGTTTGGGTAGTTGAATTGATAGGTCTTTGCGGTTTACTAGCTTGACAGAGTCAAGGAAAGGTAGGTATCAAGAGAGATGTATCAGAGGCATCTTTGGGGGGAATATTGGATCTGAAGTGTGGTGACATAACCAGAGGAATATTCCAGAAGGCAGTTATGCATAGAATCTGGTACTCAGAGTCAGGGAGAGCACATTTAACAAGTATCTGTGAATAGATGGTAACTGAAGCTATGGGGGATAGATTAAACAAACAGCTGTGTGGAGTACAAGAAAGGAAGGGGTTAGTCAGAGCTTTGAGGAACACCAGCCTGTAAAGGAAGGTTGGAGAGAGGGGCTTCCAGTAGCTAAGACCAACCAGAGAAGTTAGAAGAGAAAGTTGGTCAAATTCAGAGTGATTGAAGCTCAATGAGCACGTGGTCAACAGTGCCCAAAATCGCCAGTGCCAGCAGCCAAATAGCATTAAGTCTTGGGGATGCTCTAGATCTGAGCATGGCAGCTCTGAGGCTCAAGTCCAGGCCCCGGGGAATTAAGGGGGGAACAGGAGTTGAACATTTTTTAGAAAATGAATGTTAACAGTTTTAGAAAGTTCATTATACCTACATGTGAATGGGGGTAAAGGGAAAACTGGAGCCTATCTTCACATAAACAATCTCCTAAGTGACATGCTGGTCTATTTTCACATGGATCTTCAAGATAATGACTTTAACTCCCTATCTTGTTTGGAAGCACAGACTGAGCCAATGACAGGTATTTTTAAATCATCTCAAAATTTCCTTTCTTGAAACAAAATTACATCTCTTTAGTGAGGCTTGGCAAATCTATCACCCTCTAATTATTTTTGAGACTGTCCTCAGAATGGTTACCAAATTGAGTTTTTCTTTAATCACTGAAGCATCATGAAATAGAAACCTAGCAACATGAAATACAGTAGGGACTCATCAACTAAGTGACAGAAACAGACTAGCTAAACAAAGAAATGACTCCTCCTCCAAAAAGGATATAGCCAAAAGCTATGGGAGAGCACACACAAACAAAAACACGGAAGGGCAGAAAGGGCAGAAACCAGGACAGTTTGGGCATGTTCATCGCAGGAAATGGTGACACAATCTCTTGAAGGGGCAGTGGTGGCGCAGGCCTTTAATCCCAGCACTTGGGAGGCCTCAGAGGCCGGCCAGTCTCTGTGAGTTCGAGGCCAGCCTGGTCTACAAGAGGTTAGTTCCAGAACAGGCCCCAAAACTACAGAGAAACCCTGTCTCGAAAAACAAAACAAAACAAAACAAACAAACAAACAAACAAAAAACCAATCTCTTGAAGGTGTGGCTACTGGGGTATAGCTTGCTGGTGGCCACAAGCTAACCTTTGGCCAGGAGAAGGGATGTGTCTTAATTGGCAATACCATGACAGGTGGAGCAGATTTTCATCAAGGCATAAACTGGATGCCTCAGAGGGAAACAGGCTGGACATTCACCGTAGCCCTAGGATATGCAAGTAATGGGGTTAAGAACTAGTTCTCAGTCTTCACCATTTGTTTAGCTGTGTGCAAGGTGTCATGCTGAGCCTTGCTGAGCCCTGGATGAGAGAAACACAGACAATTCCCCCACCCCCAGTGCACTTTCTCTGCTGTTGACATTCCATCTATGGCTCCTTCCTACCTGTATCTTCATTCTCACCCCTTCCCTGAGCTTAAACATGAGGCAAATCTTCATGACTAGGGATGAAGACATTGTTGTTATTTCTCTGGCCAACCTTCCTCCTTGCTCTGAATTAAAGTTCAAATCCCAGAATTCATTCTGGGACGTTGATGGATGGAGCATCTACACTGGGTACCTCTCCTACCTGCCTCATTTGACTATTAGAGAGAGCTGGAATGGAAACTTCAGACCCCTGAGTATGTTCTGAATCTAATGGTTCCATTTGGCTGAATCCCCAGACGGAGCAACTGGAGAGTAATCAAACACCCACTCTTCTTTGCAGTGGGCACATGCAGGCAGCCGAGAACCTTAATGCCTTTACAGTTAAATAACTTCACAAACTTCACTGCTATCTCAGACTAGACTCGTCCTTGATGCCAACATTAAATTGTATGCAAGAAGAAATGTCGAGATCTTTCTCTTTTTAACTCAGTCATAAAGAAACCCTTGGAAAATTTATAGGTAAATAAGAGTCTTTTCAGACAGGCATGTCTTGCTTTGCAAAATAGGTGTGTTTATGGAAAGACGCAGGCAAATGATTTAAAATTTGTTGTTGTTGTTGTTGTTAAATTAATTTGTATTTATTTCCCGTGGGCTCACAAGAATGCCATCACTTCTGCCTGAGCTTTGGGCTTTACAAGCATAAGGATGTATCAGAAAGTTCTCTGACTTCTCAGGTAGCCAACCTGAATCCAAATCCAGCTCCACATTTTTTTTCTAGTTTTATACCCTTGCATACATTGCCTGGTGTTTCAGGAACCCATTTTCCCTCTTGGGAAAAGGTGGTTTATGTCTTAGCAAGCATCTGGCTTAGCAGACACTAAACACTCAATAAACTTTAGTAGTTGTTATTACATCTAGATCTTTAAATATCTGTACCCCCATCTATGTTGGAGGATTAGTTACTTGAAAACATTAAAATGTATTGCTATTATAGGGGGCTAGAGAGATGAGTCAATGATTAAGAACACTTAATGTTCTTGCAGAGGGTCCGAGTTCAGTTCCCAACACCCACATGGTGGCTCAAAGCCATCCGTGAAGCCAGTTCTAGGGGCTATGACACCCTCTTCTGTCCTTCTTGGACACCAGACACACATGAGGCACAGACAGACAGACAGACAGACAGACAGACAGACAGACAGACAGACAAAATCCTCACATACAAGAGACTAAAATCAAGTGTATAGTTTGGTGGTTTTCAGTAAGTAGTCTTCCTGTAGCATTGTACGAGAATTAGTTTTATGAACTCTCACAGATGCTATGATTCACAGCTACCCGTCATTTGTATAAAATGGCACAGTGCTCGCATATAACCTAGACACAGGATCTTGAACTCTTATGTTGTATTTGGCTGCTTTTCTCACTGCTGTGATCAAAATACCCTGAAACTCCTAGAGCGCAGTCCTTCACAGTAGGGAACACATGGCCCCATCAATGGAATATGTGATGAATCCTACTCACAAGGTACAGTATTCTCTGCTAGAGCCTAGGGAAGAATTTGGATTGGATGTTGTGGAAAGTATTTTTTAAGCCCATACTGTGTTGTGTCTCTGAAAAAGGTAGTCTTAGGTCTATTCCCTGTATATGTGACTTTAGTTGTGAATGAGATTGTTGTAAATGATCAGGTTAAGAGGACTGTGCATCCTTATTAAAAGGAGAGATGGCTCAGAGGTTAAGAACACTGACTGCTCTTCCAGAGGTCCTGAATTCAATTCCCAGCAACCACATGGTGGCTCACAGCCATCTATAATCTGATGCCCTCTTCTGGTGTGCGCCTGCATGCAGGCAGAGCACTCATATCTTAAAAGTACATTAAAAGAAAAAAGATATTTTTTTAAAGAAAGGAGAAAGGTAGACACAGAGGTGTGCACACCAGGAGTGTGCAGAGGTGAGGGCATGATACCCCCCCAAACTAAGGAACGCCAGGTTTCAATAGGACTCCGGAGAGAGGTTGGCGGCAGGTTTTCCTTCAGAAGGAACCAATGCCGACACAATGATGTCAGACTTCTGCACTCGGGACCCTTGAAACAGTTCCTGTTGTCTGGGCCACCCGCTCTGTGGAACATTGTCATAGCAGCCATAGCGAGCTGATTAATATGTGTTGCAATGAGTCTACTTGGCATCCAAATGAAAGGAAGGCAGTGGGTATTGCAGCTCAGATATGCTTGACACCATCTTCCTGTGCTCTTTGTCACGTGGAGTGACTTCTTTGGGCTTGTTTGAGTTCTTGGTTGCTTGTTCTCTCCTCATGCTTTCTTTCACCTTAAAACATTTACAATCAGTTTGAGGCTCCCTTTTCTTCAGTATGACTTACAGTGGTCACCCACACACATTGATATGGGAGATCCCACTTTCAGGGTGCGTGCTCTAGGGGAGACAGTACAAAGTGTAAGTGATATTCCATAATTAATATACNGCCAAGGACTTCTTTTCCTACTTTAAACACCTAAAACGTTGATCCACTGAGCAAGACTCTTTGGAGACATGATGTAACAACTGTACTTAAAAAAAAGTGGAAGTATCCACCAAGGAAAGAGGAGAGGAAAGCTCAAACAGAGTGGACCATGAGTAAAGGAACTGACGCAGGAAAGCCTCGTCATGGAACAGCAATTGGAAAGTAGAGAGATCAGGCTTGGGACTCCACACAACCCAGCTAGCTCGCCAAAAGAGCTGAAGCCAAGGGCAGTAACATACACAAACCTCAAAAGCCTAGATTTGACAATAGTCACATTGGAAAAAGAGTTAATGTACATGGGTACAATACATATGATTTCATAGTAATAGTTACTTCTGAGGGTGATGAACAGCAGAAAAAGTAGGGGTGGCTTTGGGAGAGTGAAGGGCTTTGAGCTGATGCAGGTAAAGGCCTGCATCATTTAACAGCGTGTCTAACGTCCTACTTGAACCGGACACTGTTAGAAAATCTGTGGACATTATCATCCAAGCGTCAGAACACTGTCAAAATGTGGGTCACCTATTAGCCACCATTTCCAAGGGGAAACAGCCTTGTTTAGTCAGAGACCACGTTCTCACTGCCAGCCGGCCCTGCTGAGGAACCTGTAATCTTAAAATCTGCACCACACCCCCCTTCTCTGTGCACAACACGCTAAGCTGCCAGTAATACTGTCACCGCCAAAGAAAGGAGCGTTTTAGGCTCTACAGCTACAAACCCCTTTAAAAGAGCAAACAGCGAGAAGGATCAGATGCTCACTTGAACCTCAAAGATTACATTTGGCTTGTAGGACAGCTACGCTCGTCCCCAAAGCTCTGGGAGGAGGGGTAAATGGCAGCATTTAGCTTTTGTGACTGAACCGTGGGGGCCTTGGAACCCTTCCACCCACTTGAAAAACGGTCGCCCATCTGACATTAATAGAAAACGACCATTAAAAAGCTTTATGCCAGTCTGTTCTCCTGCTTCTGGTCCCTGTTTGCCTTTGTTGCTGCTGGCATTTTATAAATTATGGATGCGCGTAGGTGCGGTTGTTCCCACGTTTCCTCTGTAGTGCCGCTCGCTCCCCGCGCCTGCCTTGCATCCTTCCTCTGAGCAAAGGACCACGCGGCCCAGACCCCACATCAGTGTAATTAGTGCGCGGCACACAGCTCGAGTGTCAGGACTGCTTCCACTCACTGCCAACCTTCTGCCAGCCCCTGTCATTCACGCGGAAGTCTGCCAGGCAGCGGCAAGGTCAGCAGCGCAGCCTCCTTCGCAGCAGGGAGGGGATGTTCAAGGTGCAAAACCCAGTCCTCTACTGCCAGCCTGGGTACTGAGACAGCACTGGGGTCTGACAGCGGTCTCAAACATTGTCTGATCACAAAGTCAAGCAATGCAAAAAGACGGGACGGAAATATCTGCCCTTAAGGGCAGCGGTAGAGAAATAGAGGATGAGTAGATAGAAATTTCCTGTATGTCCCTTTAGCGGGCATGGATTTCAGGGACCATAAGACAAGTTTCCCAGGCTATGCACTGTTGAGGCCTGTGGTTTGGATGGGAATTGAGAACACTTACTGCTGTATATTAAGGAGAAAGTGTTTCTTTACTTTCAATTTGAGACAGGATATCATGTATCTCGGGCTACCCTCTAACTAGTTTATAGCTGAGGGTGAACTTGAACTTCTGATGATTCTGGGTTACAAATGTATACCACCACAAGCAATTTATGCCGTGCTGGAGATCAAACTCAGGCTTTCATGCATGCTAGACAAACACCCCATCAACTGAGCTATATTTCCACCCCAGGACTTTTTTTTATTTAAAAAGTTAAAATAAAAACCCAGGACCTGAATTATTTTAAAGCATACATTATGTATCTGTATTATATATTACCAAACACATAATTTTGTGTATATGAAATTATGAAAGTAGCTATGGTCATGTATCCAATTCTAGTTTAAAGGAAAAAAATATAAGGAAATTCTGTACCAGCAACACAGATAAAGAGTACACAAGTGACATGGGATTGGGAAGAACTACAAGAGGACCAGGGACCTTCATTGTTGGAGTCCTGGAACTAGAGGAATTTTCCCCTCTGAAGTTATAACAGCTTCATGCACTCTGGGACAGCCACTTCTTGGCTGCTGAGACATACGTGGAACCCAGATTAAGATCCTCAGGGACCACAGAGGCAGGAACCAGGCTCTATTCACCCCTGTGCCCTGGGTAGTAGAGCCTTAAACTATTTTGTTAAGAAATCAATGAACTGTAGATCAAATTCTTCTTTTGTTCTTTCAGAAGATGAGCCTAGGCTCACAGGGCATCAATGGACACATCCAAAAAAATTATGAAAAAGCCCACATCTCCTGATTCTAGTAAAGTGTCCTGTTTATTTTCTAACCTTGAAACCACCTCACGGATGTCTGCTGTCTCCTGCTGACATCCACGGTAGAGAGCCAGTACTTTGGGGTTCCAGAGATGGAAAAGAGACTTGAGGAGAGCATGAAAGGACAGAAGAAGATGTCAATGGCCTCAGGCCTTCCATTGTAACACCCCCACTCCCCATCACCACAAACACCAGAGGAAGGGCCATTCTGAGCAACAAAGGAGCTAGAAGGAGGGTGGTGAGCTCAGAGCAGCTGTCTGTGTCACCTGCCAGGGATCACACAGGGCAGACTTTCCTTGGCATGTTCTACCGCAGCCCTTTCTGGGTGTTTATGAGACACACAAAGTTTACATAGGAGGCCCGTTAATGCTCTGTCTCTGGGGTTAATATTTAATAAGACAACTTAAAATGTGTACCATTACTTGGGAGGCTGCCTTGGTGCTTGTCTCTTCCCTCTGGGATTCGGGGTTTAGACATAAAATTCTGAACCTTTCTTGGTTCCCATGGAAACCTCACCACTGATGTCCCTAGGATGAGCACAGGGGTCAGCAAAGGCACCGCGAATACCCCAGTGTAGAGCACTGAGAGCACTCTTGAGCCATCTCCTGCAAGGGTTCATCCAAAGGCCGTGTGACAGTGGCCAGTGTCATAGAGCTCACTCTCCCAATGGGAGTATATCAATCCTGGACCACCCTGAGAGTGCCAGAGACACTCTGTAGATTAAACTTAGGTCATCAGCTTCTAGACTTGGGTTTAAAACTATGGCCATTGAAACCAACTTGAATTTCTTTTCTTTTCTTTTTCTGAAAACTTCCTCTTCTTTATAAGTTCTTAACTGTCATTTTTAAAAGCACTTATTAAATGTTCCTTTAGCCCTCCATCCCATGCAGAAATTGCCACATAAGGCTGGCCAAAATTTCTATTGGAAATAGAAACTCAACCCCACATTTATTTTGTTGCATAAATTTTTCTTTCCGTAAGCCATATGTAATTGTTAGGAACAGTGTATAAACGTTTAATTTGCATGTCTCTTTATGTAAAGCCTAGGAGGACCGACCTGAGAGGAAGGTGTTACTCATCACATGTGGTTTGCTTATTTCTAGCTGATCTTTCAGAAGGTGGTACTCACTGGATTCATTTGTGCCTCCTGCCCAAGGAGGTTAGACTTGGCATTGGATTTCCTGGAACTGAAATTTTAGATGGTTGTGAACTGCCATGTGGTACTGGGACTCAAACTTAGGTCCTCTGCAAGAGCAACATGTTGTCGAGCATTCTCTCCAGCCCATGTCGGGCATCCTCTAATGTCGAGAGACATAATACAGTATACCACTCAATGTCTCCTTATCCCTTCAGTGTTACAAAATTATATGAAGACCATTATTTTCCTTTCTTAATGACTTATTTATTTTTATTTTACATGTTCTGGTGTTTTGCCTGCATGTATGCCTGTGTGTGGGTGTTGGATCCACTGGAACTGGAGTTACAGACAGTTGTGGGTTGTCATGTGGGTGCCAGGTCCCCTGGAAGAGCAGCCAGTACTCTTAACTGCTGAGCCATCTCTCCAGTCCCCATTATTTTCAGGAGTATGTTCACTAATTATCTTTATCTGTCAGTCTCCGAAAGGTCTCTGTCTATGCCTTTGTCTTCCTAGCACTTGCAGAACTTGTCTCATATTAACCACCGTGACTGGTTACATCAGTGATCAAATACACCATAACCTCTGTGGAATCTTCCTATGGTCACTCATACTGCGGTGCACTTTGAGTATTTAAGACATCTGAGGTTCCCTGTGACCTCTTTTCCTTCATCTATGTTGCTGTTAGCCATGTAATAAATCTTGGCAGTCTGTTTCAGGTGAAAGGGGTGGGGCAAATAACTCCAGACGCATCACTTGTTTCATTGACTAGGAAAATTACAAACAGCATAGTTCAGCTGGACTGTACCAACCACACACGTACCCTAAACTTGCTCTCTTTGCCGGAGATTTCCTTCAAGGTTATTTCATGCTGGGTCGTACTCCAGAGGATTCTGAAGGGATGCCTTTTTTTTCTTTTTAATTTGTTAAGGCAAGGTTTCTCTGTGTAGCCCTGGCTGTCCTGGAACTCGCTCTGTAGACGAGGCTGACCTGGAACTCAGAGATTCACCTGCCTCTGCCTCCTGAGTGCTGGGATTAAAGGTGTGCACCAAACCTGGCTAAGGGATATACGTTTATTCCTTCTGCTGATCAGAGACTCCAGAATAGCTCACTTATTTACTTACTGACATCACCTTCCTTTCTATGGGCTTCTAAATACTGTGCCAGTGAATTCAGGATGATTCAATAGCAAACTTTTTTTTGCTATAAATGTAAAAATATTTTACATGTTTTTACAAGGAAGCAAAAAATATCAAATGGAAAAAAGAAAGCATATTTAACAAGTGGT
>LOJH01021689.1:0-18319 GCA_001685095.1 Ellobius talpinus
AAGGAAGGAAGGAAGGAAGGAAGGAAGGAAGGAAGGAAGGAAGGAAGGAGTGATCACAGTATCAGCCAGTGTCTGTAATAAACACCTCTGGAGCCACATCCCTCTGAATCCCTGCTGTGGGTTCTAACACTTGTGAAATGAGATGGGACACACCTGAGGTCCCGCCACCTGGATTATTAGCACCAAGTCTGGCCTGATCCTGCCATAGTTTGGAGTTGGTGTGAAGGTGACACTCCCTTAAAAGACCTTTTGGAAAATGGGGACAAGTGCCAGAGTCCCAGGTCTCAAATTCTCTAACAGCCCTAGAACAATGGTTCGAACTTATTGCGACCTACTTACAATTCAGAAGGTGTCTTCTGGTTCCAGCAGCTCCTGCCAGGAGTTCGGAAAGTGCAGCTCAGCATGAACCTGGGAGACTTAGGCTGTTCAAGTTCAGCCCAAGTTCACTGTTCAAATTCAGGCTTGACTAAGTTCAGCCCAAGTTCACTGGCCAGTCCAAGATGCGCTTGCAGTGGGAGTCACTTCTGGGGGATCTTCCATTAGACCTGCCCCTGATGACAGGAATCAGGAAAATTATATTCTTACCTCTTTTCTGAATCATTAGTCCCTCCAATTTCTTAGGGGTGATACAACTCAAATATAATCTACAAGTTCTGGGAATTGATGCTTCCTGCATGCTAAGTGCATGCCTTACCACTCAGTTCCACCTCCCAATGCCAAAGTTAAATTTAATTTTTTAAAAATTTATTCTCTGAAAATTTCAAACAATATACTTTGATCATATTTTCCCCCTCCTCCAACACCTCCAAGATCCTCCCCCACCTCCCTATCCACTCAATTTTATGTTCTTTCTTAAAACAGCACCAAAAACATGGCATCCAATTTGTGTTGGCCACCCACTTCTGAGCATGGGACCTGCCCTAGTATATGGCTGATTTACTCATTGCCAATCCATTGGAGAAAACCCAGTTTTCCCTTCCCAGCAGCTGTCAGGTCCACTTCTCCACCTCCATGCTGGGACTATGTTAGGATCGAGTCTGTGCGGGTCTTGCGCAAGCTGTCACAGCCTCTGAGTACATGTGTGCGTCTACCTGTGTCTGGGAAACATTGTGTCCTTACGTTATCCACCACCTCTGACTCTGAAGACCTTTCTGCCTCCTCTTCAGCACAGAGCCCAGAGCCTTGAGGGGAGGTGTGTGACACAGACATTTCATTTATGGCTGAGTACTCCAAAGGCTCCCATTCTCTGTACATAGTCCAGTTGTGAGTCTCTGTTAATTACCATCTACTGCAAGAAGCAGCTTCTGTTATGGAGGTTGAGTATCATCTGTGGGCATAGCAATACATCATTAGGAGTCATTTGTTACTGCAGTCTTTTAGCAGAAAAATAGGCTTGCCTTTGGGGCCTATGACCTAACTGGTCTCAGGTTCTTGTTCTCATTAACAGTGTCAGGTCTGCATTCCATCTTATGGACTGGGCCTAAGTCCAATAAAAAAGTGTTTGGTTGGGTCCCCATCACGTGCTGCTATTGCACCAGGGGGCATATCTCGCTAGAAGGATCATTATTGTAGTTCACAGCATTCCTAGTTGGGAGAGATGGATGGATACTTTTCTCCTAACTCCTAAATGAAACACGCATATCTACAAGCATAAAAGCTTCCACATATGAGAAGAAATATGCACCGCTTGTCTTTCTGGGTTATGCGTGTCCTTGTTTGTGATGATCGTTTCTAGTTTCATCTGTTTGCCTGCAAATTTCACTTTTCTTAACAGCTGAATAATATTCTATTATGTAAATGTACCACATTTTTATTATCCATTGGCCAGCTGGTGGGCACTTAGGCTGTTTCTAATTTCTGACTATTATGAATAGCACAATGATGAACATTGGATAAGCACATATCTTTGTAGTTAGAAGAATCTGTGAGGTATATACCCAAGAGTGATATGGTTGGATCTTTTGATAGCTCTATTTTCAGCCTTTTGTGGAACCTCCACACTGATTTTCATATTGGATGTACAAGTTTGCACTTCTACCAGCAATAAATAAGTGTTCCCCTTTTCCCACATCCTCACCAGCATAAGCTGTCATCTGTTTGATCCTGGCCATTCTGATACTGTGATAAGATGTAATGTCAAAGTAGTTTTAATTTGCATTTCCCTAACAGCTAAGGATATTGAACATGTAAGTTGTTTCTGAGCCATTCCTGATTCCTGTTTTGATAATTTTATTTAGTCCTGTCCTGGTTGGTTTTTGTCAACTTGACACATGCTATAGGAATTCCTACAGCCAGTAGCCTTTAAGTTACCTGCCCACTTGGGCGTGGCCNATAACCCTTTATTATACTTAATTCTGAGCTAGTGTGGGATTTCTTTTTAGTGTCTTTCTTTAGACACAAACCTAGACATATTTGGGAAGAGAGAATCTTAATTAGAACATGCCTCCATCAGATTGCCTGTATGAAGTCTGTAGTGCATTTCTTGATTGATTGATGGAGGTAGGCCCATCCCACAGGGGCAGTGCCTCTCTCGTAGTTTTTATATAAGAAAACAGGTTGAGCAAGTCATGAAGACCTCTGCATCAGTTTCCTCCCCCAAGTTTCTTTTGATCAGTGTTTTATCACAATAATAGAAATCCTAAGTTCCATGCTACATTTTAAAAATTGGGTTGGTTGTTTCCTTATGTTCAGGTTTGTTTAGTTCTTTGTATATTCTAGATACTAACCCTCTGTCAAATTATAATTATTAGAGTTTTTCCCAATTCTGTATACTGCCTCTTCAAATGATGACGTTCTATGCTATACAGAAGTGTTTAGCTTCATGAGTCCTATTTATTATTGATCTTAATGTCTGTGTGATCAGGGTCGTATTAAGAAATTCTTTTTCTGGGCCAGTGAGTGTAAGCCTAACCTATTATCTCTTCTGTCAGACTCAGGGTATCAGGGCTTGAGGTCCTCGGTCCATTTGGAGTTGAGTTCTATGTGGAGTGAGGATGCAGATCTGTTTGCATTCTTCTAGATGCAGCCATTCAGTTTGACCAGCACTGTGTGTTAGACAGTATCTTTTCTCAAGTGTGTGATTTTGGCTACTCTGTCACAAATGAGGTGTCCATAGGTGTGTAGATTTATGTCTGAGTCTTCTATTTGATTCCACTGATAAACATGTTTGATTTTATGATAATATCATACTGTTTTTTATCACCATAGCTCTATATAATACCACTTCCAGTCAGGAATGGTGAAGTTGCCAGCAGTTCTTTTATTGTTCAGGGTTGTTTTACAATTCTGGGTTTTCTGTGTTTCTACATGAAGTTTAAGGTATTTTCAGTTCTATGAAGAATTGTGTTGAGATTTTGATAAGGATTGCATCGATTATGTAAATTGCTTTTGGTGGGTTGTCCATTTTCACAACATTAATCCTACCAATCCGTAAACGTAGAAGATCTTCTCATCCTTTGGTGTCTTCAGTTTCCTTCTTCAATGTCTTAGAGTTTTCACTAGACAAGTCTTTTACGTGGTTAGTGTTGTCTCACAACATTTCGTTTTTCCTTTTTTGTAAAGGTATTGTTTCCTATGCTTCTTTCTCAGCGAGTTTGTCATTTGTATGCAGGAAGGCTACTGATTTTTATATGTTTTGTATCCAGCTACTGTGACCATTTTTATCATCTGTAGAAGTTGCTTGGCAGTTCTTAGGGTCTTTTATGTATTACAACCATATCACCTGCAAATAAAGATACTCTAACATCTGCCTTATCTTTTGATTCCCCTTGATCTCCTGCAGCTGCCTTCTGCTCTAGCTAAGACTCCAAGCGCTATATTGAACAGATAGAAAGCAGACATTCAGGTCTTGCTCCTGATTTTTGTGGAAATGCTTCGAGTTTCTATCCATTTATATTGATGTTGGCTGTGGGCTTGTCGTAAATTGCCTTTATTTACTGAGATGTATCCCTCATATCCTGAATCTCTCCAGGACTTTTATTATGAAAAGGTGTTAGAGTCTGCCAAAGGCCTTTTCTGAATCTAATGAGATGATCATGTGGTTTCTGTCCTTTAGTCTATTTATGTAGTGAATTATGCTTATGCACTTACATATGTAAGTGCATATATGTAAGAATGTGGAGCTATCCCTGCATCTCTGGGATGAAGCTAACTTGATTGTGGTTGATAATCTTTTTAGTGAGTTCTTGGATGTGGTTTGCAATTATTTTATTGAGTTTTTTTGCATCTATGTTCATAAAAGATATTGGTCTATAATGTTCTTTTTTGTTGAATCTTTGCGTGGTTTAGGTATCCAGAGTAATAGGGGCTTTATAAAAGGAACTGGGAAACATTCCTTCAGTTTCTGTTTTGCAGAATAATTTGAGGAGGGGTGGTGGTGGTGCCATGTCAGTCCCCAGAAGCCCACAGGAGATGCTCAGTGTTCCTCCCCATATCCCAGGGAAGCCTTGACCAGCTGGATGAGGTTGCTGCCCTGATTGCTGCGACAGTTCACGACGTGGACCACCCTGGAAGAACCAACTCCTTCCTGTGCAATGCAGGCAGCGAGCTCGCCGTGCTCTACAATGACACTGCAGTCCTGGAGAGTCACCACACGGCCCTGGCCTTCCAGCTCACTGTCAAGGACACCAAATGCAACATTTTCAAGAATATTGACAGGTGTGTTATCGTTGGCCGTCTATGCTTAGGTTTGGGAAGCTAAAGGAGAAGCTACGTTTTCTCTGAATACTCAGCTTCCTTGAAGATGGAAACGGAAGTAATAGTTATCCACTGCATAGGATCAGAAAATAGCTTTGCCCGTCTAACTTAATTATACTTTTCAGACTGCCTTTCAGGTTTTAAAATCTGAGTTTTTAGTCTTCTGGTAAGTCCATGAAAATAATTTGTTTGTTTGTTTGTTTGTTTTGCACTGCAAAGCACTACCTGAATGTTGAGAGGGTACTGACAAGTCTGCCAGGTACTTTTACCTCCCACGAGGGCAGCCCATCTTTTCTGTGCCTCAAAGACAATGTATCATCCTGCATTTTCCAGCTGAGTTTGGGCCACTAAGAATCCTTCCTCATGACAAGGTCCCAGTGAAGATGCTGGGCCCCAGCTGGGCAAGTTTCCCTTTCACTGTGTGGTCTCCTCTGTAGAGAGCAACTCAAGTGTAATGAGGTGGATGCTGTGGCTACGTCCTGCACAATTGCCTGCTGGGCATAGTCCTGGGCAAAGGCTGGGTGGTCACTTGGGTCTCATGATGTTGTCTACATGACCTTATCTGTTTAGGCTCTAGAAAAGAAACTGAAAAATTATAGAGGATGGTTATTCTAATTTGGACTTAGATTCTGTCACTATCAAGGACCTGTAGAGGAAGATTCCTTTTCAGGAGCCAATTTGCTTAGTTCCTCAATCTGCCTCTTCAGGTTAGTATGTGATAAGAATTCTCTGATAATCTTGTGCCATTGCTCCAACCATTGCAACGTCAATTGCAAGTTCGAGAATTACATAAAAGGAAGCTTCCTCAATACCATCAGAAGAAAGTGTGGCAGTTCTCTGCAGTAGGGATGGGTCTGCATGGAATGCAGTCAGACACCTCATCAGGCCGCCACTTTGGCCTGTCCCGTCCTTCCACTTCCTCATATTCGTGCTTTCAAAGGAAGAGGAGGGAAGCAGCTTTGGAACAACTGTCCACCACATGACATGTACTTTTAACATTCAAGTGAAGAAGAGTCAGTGGTCACTGGAGAACACAGAATAGCATCAACAACAATTTGGGCTTATCAGGCTTAATAGACAGGCCCTGAGATCATTAGTCACTTGACTCTGCCCCAGCTATGTTCCAAGTTGTAGGGAGGCCCAGCTGCATGGCAGTTCTGACTTAGGGGCATGACGTGAACAAGGAACTTTTGTCTTTTTATTTAGGAACCATTACCGAACACTACGCCAGGCTATTATCGACATGGTTTTGGCCACGGAGATGACGAAACACTTCGAACATGTGAACAAATTTGTGAACAGCATCAACAAGCCACTGGCAGCTGAGGTAAGTATTCCTACGGAATAAGACACAGCAGTGTGTTTCCACATGCCCCTGCTCTGGCAGCTAAGCATTTTCTCCTTTTTGAATGTGAGGTGAGTATCAGTGTTAACTCTGACCGGGGAACTCACTCCCAGCCAAGGAAGTATGGTAGATACCACAGAAGGAAGCTTACTGACTCATTCAGCAGGTCACCCTTAGCCAATTGTCTTACAGGTCAGAACCACTTTCTGGGGGATGGTGCCACCCACAGTAGGCTGGTCTTCCCACAACCATTACCAATCAAGACAGTCCCCCAGAGATGAGCTATCAGCCAATGGGAACTGGGTGAACCATTACCAATCAAGACAGTCCCCTAGAGATGAGCTATCAGCCAATAGAAATGGGGCAATCCTTAAGTTGAGATTTTCTTCTTGGAAGAACCCAGGCTATGTCAAATTGACAGTTAAAGCCAACTAGTACAGAAGTGTTTCCTCTCCCTGCTTCCCTGCCCTCTTTCAAAAAAATAAAATGAAAACCAAGAGAGACAAACTGACAAGAAAAATCTGTAGGGAGGTGGAGAGGATCTAGAGAACGGAAAGAAGATAATCAAAATACAGTATATAATTTTTTTTCTTAAATAAAAATTTTAAAAAGAGAGAAATTTACTATGAACCTGCTTTATGGGCCTGACAAATGTGGGCTTTAGAAACACAGATGTAATGTTCATTCCTTGCTAAGATAAAGTCACCTATCCTCAGAAGCCATAAAAGTTGTCCATAGCTCTGCTAAAGCAGTTTCTAGTCTTGTGAAAATGACCCTGGAAAGGGAAGAATAAAAAATTTAAAGATAACTTGATGATTAATGAGGACACTGTCTGTAGAACCCATCACCTAGGGAGAGGACCCGTGTCCACCTGTGTCGAGCCCCGTCTCTCACGGGCTCCACCACATAATGCCAGGGCTTTCCTTCCAACCAAAGATGTAGGGAAACAAGCATCGCGATGTGTAGAACAGAACATTCTACAGAATGACAGAATTTAGAACCAGGAAGGTCCTCTCTCCACGCCTCCAGCATCGCAATGCTTTGAGCAGACCACTCTACAGGATGACAGAATTTAGAATCAGGAAGGTCCTCTCTCCATGCCTCCAGCTCCATTTGAGATCTCCTCCCTGCCACATTGTCTGTGGTAAACAAGCCGTCTCAAGGTGCTGGGAGAACAGCTCACAGAACAGTGTCCCCATCAGGGATCCAATAAATAGGACCAGCCTCGAAACAGAATCCCACTACACGTCATGCTGTCTTTCAGCTTGGTAGAGCTCCGGAGAGCTAATTAACTGTTTCATACAAACTGATGGCACCTTTGGAACCAAATATTTTTCCAGGCTCTGTGCAACTAGCCTGTGAATGCATACATCTCCACCTACCTGCTTACATGCCCCAGGGCTACTGGCACTGCCCCACCAGGTACACACTACCTGGTATATAATCATGTTTTCAGAGGCTGCTGAATACACATCCACATCGCATTTTGGCCCAATGTCTATGTTTCACACCTCACACTAATTATCTCTCAGGGAGAATCCACCAAGAAAACACACAAATGTATACACGCCTTAAGGAGTGGGGGTGGGAAGGCAGTGAGGAGAAACAAGCAAAAACAAAAAAGTAATCAAAAAGTCACAGTTTTCCTAATTTTGATGCATTGAAGTAACGGAAAGTTGCGTTTTCAACACATTTCTGAGGAATCAGAGGAGACCCTTTTTAGGGTAATCTTTTTTATGTCTTTAAAATTTATTTTTCATATATTTTACTTAATATCTATGATGAAACAAATATTTTATAAACTTTAATAATTTTAATATAAGGCCTCATCAATTGGGGCTCTTGCTCTTTTTTTAACAATATTTTCAGACCATGTGTAAAGCCTTGGTTTTAATCCCTACTGACTGCTCAGAACAAACAGTGCCTTAGAGCTGTCATGTCTGAGAAGGTTGTAAGCGAGTGAATGGGTGGTGACAGGGATTGTTTCACCTTTTAAATTCTATACTACACTGATGGCTTTTAAAGACTATGCTAGCATGTTATATATGGGTGTAGGAATCCAGCAGTTCCCTTTGCTAAGTCGCAACCACAGCCATGCGCCTGGTGAGTTAGCCTCCGCAACTTCAGCAGCCCTGATCTGATCGTGTTTTCCAGAGCGAGGGCAGCGACTGTGAGTGCAACCCGACTGGGAAGAACTTCCCCGAGAATCAAATCCTGATCAAGCGCATGATGATTAAGTGTGCTGATGTGGCCAACCCGTGCCGACCCTTGGACCTGTGCATCGAGTGGGCTGGGAGGATCTCCGAGGAGTATTTTGCACAGGTATGCTGCTGTGTGAGAAGTGTCCCTTTCTTTCTAGGAACAGGCCCCGGGGCCATCGAACCCTGTGGGTTCCACAGCTAGTGAACACCTTTTCTCTGGAAGGGACATACCTCAGCTCTGGCTAAGAGCAGACTTGGGGTTCTCTCAAGAGACAGGTCAATGTACTAGTCACTGACCAAAGCCCTCTAATGTAAGGAAATTCTGTAATTGTTAGACCTGAGTTTTTATAAGTTCATAGATACAGACATAGGTAGAACATTGGTTCTCAGGGGCAGGGGGCAGGGAGATGGCTCCATGGGTAAGAGCACTTGCTACACAAACATGAGGACTTAAGTTTGAATCTTAGCACCCATGTAAAGAAGCAGGACATGGCCATGTGAGCATCTTTTACCCCAGCAGGTCAAAGGGGTTTGCTAGGCACCAGCCCAGCTCTAGAGCCAGAGAGATTTTGTCTCAAATGAATAAGGTGGAAAAAATAATTGATAGAGCAGGGCCCCTGATATCCCTTTGTGCATGTACACCAAAACACACAGGCACATATATGCCACACACAATCATATATGTACATGTATGCATATATGCATACATACACATACTAAAAACTAACAAAAAAAACTACTCCTAAGGGTGTATCTGTGCTAGATTCTTCAGGGATTCACATTTTTCTCCTAAGGAGAGAGAGGCTTTACACAGAGAGATTAGAGTTATATTTTTGAAGGATTTAAAAATTAAAAAAAGGATAAAAAAGAAAACTCCAGAAGACAGTAAACTGCCAGATGGCTTTGAAGTAGAGTCTTACTTCAAAGGAAAACTCTAAAGACTGGCGTCTGTATGTGTGTCGGAAGACAAACTGGAAACAGCTGTAGGAGCCGCATAGGGGGTGGTGTGCTCTCTGGCTGGAATGCATTACTGAAGCAGGATCAAGGATAGCTGACATTGGGCTGGTTGAGAAGGAGCCTCTGAACTGCAGAAAAATAGGACAGGCAGTTCTGAGCTTACCCATGTTGGAGAGGAGTATGAGGGAGTAGAGAGGATGGGGTATGGACAAATTACTCCAAGAATACCAGTGGCTATTTTAAGGCTCCTTGATGAACTGCATGAGCTGAGCCAAGTCATGAACAGGTTTTCTGGGACCCACGTGGAAAGAATTTGAAGCCTTACTCCTAGTTACTGACACTGGGAGGATGTTCCAATCTTAAGTTCTCTGACCAAAGCTTCCAACTTAGGTGTCCTTTCCTTTAGTAAGAACGTAGAGATAGCACCAGTATGACCTGAAAATCAGATTGCAAAGGAGGCCTGAGGTGAGCTCCAGGCATTATCAGGAGATGTGGACCTCACCATTCAGCTTCAGGCATCCAGACAGGAGCATACACCACAACACGCGGCCCACTCAGATTCCCAGGCCCCTTGACAGCTGTGCGTTGACGCTCCTGGGGCAAAAACGGCACATTCAGCTCTTTGCTCAACCTTGAAAGTCCTAGTCCTAGAGGCACCCCGGCTATGGCTGAAGCCTTGCTTGCCATACTTGCTGTCTTGCCAGGCAGAACAGTCAAAAGACATATCCTGAATGGTTAAGATGCTGAAAGCAGGTCGTTCTCATAGCTGCATGTGTCATTTTTAAGTGAAGCCAGTTACAAACCCAAACCTGCAAGCATGCAGCCAGGACATCAGTGACTACTGCCCCTGCCTCGTGTTGTCCACAGCCTCCATTTCATGGGCCAGCAACGATTTGACCTTTGCTGCAAATGTCAATTAGTGCAGCCTGAGTAGGAGTTTAGATCTGACTTTTCAGAAATAAAAACAGATTACAGAAAAGGGGGCTGAATTCCACGAGATCAGTGCTTCCGGGAATACAGTGTGCCATGAGGGCCAGTGTGACGCAGCTCTGTGGGAAACACTCTCCTAACATTCCTTAGGTCTTGAGTTCAAGAGAGGAGAGAGAGGAAAGTGGAGGGACAGAGAGGAATCTGAGGGCAAGGAGACCTGAACACTGTCATGTGGGTCATCTCAGGAAATTGCTAAACTCTGCACCTTGGGGTTCTTCTGGGAAACACGCCATGGCTATGAAGGCTTCCCATGTGCCCCACAGCCCTGTGCAGTGGTGTTTTTGTTTTTGTTTTTCCCCCCATCACAGACCGATGAGGAGAAGAGGCAGGGGCTACCTGTAGTGATGCCAGTGTTCGACCGCAATACCTGCAGCATCCCCAAGTCCCAGATCTCCTTCATCGACTATTTCATAACAGACATGTTCGATGCTTGGGATGGTAAGTTAGATGCTGTTTTATCGCCCACAAAGGACATTTTTGTTACACTTAATGAAGATCACCTTTAGGGGCCTAGATTGGACCTAAAGATAAACAAAATATAATTATGAATATATATTTCATTTTTGTTATAAACAAAACTGTGAGAATGATGTTTTTAACATAAATATACACATCTGTGTGTGTGTATGTATTCTGAGCCCTTTGCAAGCAGCTAGAGTAGAATCCCAGCATCTGACACAATGTTGAGTGCACAGACACAGTGAATGAGTGTTACCTGGACAAATAAGTCTTCACTTTTTCACTTTTCAGAGGACAGATTCCCAAAGTTGACAACTGTTTCATTTTCACACTGGAAGAAATCCCATTAAGTAAAATGTATTTCATTCATTCTCTGTGAATTTCAGGTTCAAGAGAGTTACATAAAAAGCCTGTTTATTTCGGCAGCTAATTGGGGTGTCACTCACAGCCAGAGTGGAGGACTGCTTGCCTACTGTACAAGGCCCTGGCTTCACTACAAAACAAACAAATAAATGATTTTTTTTGGTTTTTTTGAGACAGCATTTCTCTGTGTAACAGCCCTAGCCTGTCCTGAAACTAGCTCTTGTAGACCAGGCTGGCCTTGAACGCACAGAGATCCACCTGCCTCTACCTCCCATAATGCTGGGATTAAAGGAGTGCACCACCACTGCCCGGCACAAATAAATCAATCAAAGAAAGAAAACTAGTGTTCTCATACATATGTTGACTTGCAGCCCAAGGCCTTGGGGATCTCTGTCGTCCTGTTCTTTTTGTGGGGTACACATGCAAACAGACGTCAGAGTTCATCCTCAGGTGTTGTACCTCAGGAGCCAGCCGCTTTTGTCTTTTTACAGGGTTTCTCATTGGCCTGGAGCCTCCCAATTGGATTAGGCAGGCTGGCATACTGGCTAGTGAGCCCCAGGGATCTGCCTTTGCTACCTCCCCAAAGATGGGATTACAAGTGCATGCTACCATGGCCAGCTTTTTATATGGTCTGTGGGCTGGGCTCAGGTCCTCAAGATTGCATGTCAAGCAATCTTCTCTATCTTCTCTACTTCTGCTCCCCAAGGCCAAGCCTACCTAGTAAGTACTCCTGAGATCCAACTTAGTGTAATGGGTTTGCTTGGATTCTGTTCATGTCCCTGCAGCCTTTGCACACCTGCCAGCCCTGATGCAGCACTTGGCAGATAACTACAAACACTGGAAGACACTGGATGACCTCAAGTGCAAAACTCTGAGACTTCCGTCTGACAGCTAAAGCCAGGCCGGAGAAGGGGCCTCTTGATCTACGATGGACACTGTGAACCGCAGAGTCGTGTGAACAAGAGGCTTCCCTGTATGATGAGAACAGGCGTAGATTAAGGAGCTAGTGTTTGATAGCTGACCTGAATCTTGCACGCCCCCAAATTTCATTTTTCAGAAAGTTATATTCCATCAGTAAAAATATGTTCTTTTAAATCACTTAGTGACAAAATGAACCACTTGGCAGCCTCCTCTGCCACGCTGTGCGTGCCCTTACAAAACCATGGAGCTGACTCACTGTAGTTACACGCAGGACACAAGAAGCAGAGAACTTGGCGTCTGTGAGTCCATCCTAATGGAGACCATGCCGTTTGGCCAGTGTCCGGCTCATCGTCCACCGGAATAATCACTACTGAGATTTAGCTGCACTACTTTCCTCAACGGCAGGAGTGTGAAGGGTTCCTAAAAAGCTTCTCTGAGCAGATATATGTAAGAAAAGAAGCTACTTTAAGATGCGCAGAATGAGGACGAGATTATCACCAAACTAGTTAGCATCACGGCTCCCATGACTACATGGCAGGTAGCGTGACGCCCATGTGAGAACACAGCCTTGGCCTGGTGAGTGTCCCTCGGATGGGCGTCAGCCACCTGCGGAGCCCTCATTCCTGGAAGGGACCCACCTTACAGAAGGCCAACTGATGGGGAAGGAGTGGGAGCTTGCTTCAGACTCATGGACACATGTCAAGAGTATCTATAAAAGCCATTAAATATGAATGCTCGTGAGCAAGCTTTTTAAAAAGAAATTAAGAGAAGAAAAATTTATATATATATTTGTTGTTCAAAGATTTTTATTAAAATAATCTAAACGCCCTGGATCTTCACCCCTAGAATTTTCTGGGCATTACCTGTACATCTGAATTTGGGGAGGAAATGGGAAAGTTTCAAGGTTCAGATATTCTTAATTTATATTTGAGATCATGCCATTTGCTTTAATGATGTAAAAAGGGATTGCAAGAAATGTAAATATATCAGAAGACAGGCGTATGGAGAGGCAGTAAATACTATTTTAAGCTATTAATTGTATGGTAAGGCTGAAAGCACAAGTGCATATTTTTATACGACTCTTTTCACAACTTTCTGTGCTCAGCATAAAGTCAGACTCGAGATTTTTCCTTTCTCTTTTATCAGCAATCCCTTCTCTGTGTATTACAAATATCAGAAACTAAGTAAACAAAATACCTTAGTTTTACTTTATCTGTACTCCATGATGCATTTTTAACAGGCATAGAAACCGAACTGATTGAATCAGTAGCTACATTTTCCCAAATGAAAATTGGACTGCAGACTATGTAAAAACTCGGTACATGGAGAAAAAAAAGATAACTTATCACTATGTAATGTGCCAATGTTTTTCTATGTTTTGTACCAAAATGTAAACATATATGACAATTCCATGCACAGAAATGCATCTAAATTATTTTTGTTAGACGGTAGGAGGGCTTGATTCACCGGCGGGGACAGAGCTGGCTTTGTATTGTATTGCCGCATTGTATACGTGATGAAATGTTTTTGTGAAGTTCTTGTAACTAAATTCTTACAGTCATTTTCATTCCCAACAGCTGTTTTTATTTTATCTCTTTGGCCTAAACTTTTCATAATTTCAAATTTGGGGTCCTAGTGTCCTTTATTTCACGAGTCGTCAGTCTGTTTCCAGAACACTGAGGTCAGAGTGCAGGATCTCCTTAGGCTTCAGAAGCTGGCTGGAGCAAGGACAATCTTTTTCTGAGGAGTCTGCTTTCAGTTCCACTCAGTAGGGAACATTTGCCAGGTACCTGACATCTCCTATGTAAATCATTACAGCTTGCTCAGTGATATGCCGTATCAATTTCATGCTAACTTCAAATGTTAGTAACATGTGAATGTTTAGTGCCCTAAGATATCCAGGTGCTACAGTTTCAGTGTGATCTGCTCACTACCAGTGTAAATTACAGCGATCTTCCGAGTTGCTAAGAGGCACATTCTTCCAATTTACTAGAATCATGGACTTTCAGTTAATGTTCCTGCATCTCAGATATGTGTCTATGTGACACAGATAAACTATTGTCAGTGCCTCTCACTCCTGTTTACTGTGACACCATGTGTGATAAGGACATATATTAACCTAGGAAAACATAAAGGTATGGAAAGTCATGTTAATACTATTATTAATTACTCTGTCAAAGAGGGAAGTTGGTTGTTAAATACTCTTACATGAACCAGAATGGTAACAGTTTCAGCCACTCCTCAGTCAGGGGTGGCTACCCCTCCCCAGCAAAGAAAGATGATATCAATACACTTGGCATCCATCCAGCCTGTGAGTAACAGACAAGCCTGTGTTGCACAGATGTGCCTAGAGACCCAGCTTGAAGTATTTTAAGGGCAAGCAACAAGGCACACTATACATACTGATCTGGTACAGACAGCTAGGTGACTGAAGTAGGAAAAAAACACGCATATAATATATACTGGCCTTAGCTCTAATTTTCTTCCTCTAAATCACAAGTCCAAGTCCTAGGAACAGTCTACGTGTAACTACTGAAGAGCAAACGTGCTAATCCTTGCCATGGTCGCTTTATCATGCTCGTCTCCCTGACCTGGGGACACTCACACCAGGTCTCCAGTAGGCTGGAGAACACTCTAGTTTTCCCTAGTTCTCACCAGCGGTGGGAAACTGGTCAAATGGAATGGAACAACAGCAATGCTTGGCTCTAATCCTGTCTTCTCTTAAAACTCAAGCATGGTGTACGCACTCGGGAGGCAGAGGCAGGAGGATCTCTGTGAGTTCGAGGCATGGTCTACAAGAGCTAGTTCCAGGACAGCCAGGGCTACAGAGTGAAACCCTGTATCAAACAAACAAAAAAAAACCACACACAGGAAACAAAATTAAAAAAGAAAAAACTTAAGCATGGCTTCTGCCACTCCATTTGAGTAGATTACTACCACAAAACACGAATCCAAAACAGGTTAGGAAACAGGTATAGAAAACAAAACAGAAAAACAAACAAACAAAAACCATATGAATTCTTTGTCTTTTATCATTTAAGAAGACATCCTTACTTGATAATGGCCTAATACAAAATTTGCAAAGGAAAAACTCGCTAGTAAAAGGGGAAAGTCCATCTACAGAGCAAAATTCAAAGCTTTAAGTGAGTCTAAAATAAATTAGCCCAAGTGACCAGCGAGCTGATGCACAGAGCAGAAGGCTCGTCTCCCTAGCTGACAGGTGCTGCCCATAGTTCATCATCAGACAGAATGGTGAGAAAGCTGCCTCCTCTGTTGACTCCTCAAATAACAATGGTGTGCTGGCTAAAAGATGCCCTCTTATTCGCATGCTGCTCTGTCTCATTAAGGTATCTTACATTTTTATATTATTTTTTCCTACAAAGCTATTTTCATTGTGAACTACAACAGCAGCAAGGACTGTAAACGCTGATTTTCCTGGCATGGTCACCACGAAGTCCTCTTAGCCTCCCTCACTCCTTACTTGTCTGTTTTTATGGGTGTTCAGTGATGACAATGGGCTCTGGAGAACAAGCTAGCCTCCACGGGCCTTGCTTTCCTCATTCCAAACATTTGCCACTGATCTACCTACCATCCTAATGCTATCAATCTTCGTAGGCAGCGGTGAAAGCTGAAACTAGTGGAGACAGGAATTTATAGCATCCATCCAGGGAGCATAGTGCACACATGTGCACACACAAATACGCAGGCATTCTCCTGGAGAAGGATCAGGTGCCTAACATCCCACATCCTGCCTGTCTTTAATAAGATTCTTTAATCAACAAGAGTAATCCCCACTACAGTGCAGAAGACATTTTATGTTTCAGTGCCAAAAGTGAGAATAGTGCCATAGGCTGGTAGGGCGACAGAGATGGTCCAGTCCTAGTGGATCTTCAAAGAGCCAAACGGTGGGTCTGTCCTCAAACATTTCATGTTAACACAAAGGAAAGCAGGTGGCTAGGGCAATTTAGCTGCAGTTCCTGACCTCAGAAAAGCGGTGTGTCTTTCCCAACCCCGGACTCACCAGAGAAACACCCAAGTACTATTCTGGCCAGTAACTGTCCAGGCCGGCTCCACACTGAGAAAGAAATGTACCCTTAGAAGACACCTGTGGACCTGAGCACAGAGGGATTTTAGTAGGGACAATGGAATCTTTTTCAGTGACTTAAATTAGTTGGTACCAAAAAGAAGTGTTGTACTTAAAGAAAATAATTCTTTTTTGACTAATATTCAAGTTTAGTTCTAGTGAATAGCTACTAGAGAGCAGGAGACAGATAGATCTATCCTGATAATTCCTAAACAGTCTTTAAAGGAACCCCAAGTAGATAAAACTAAAGAATGTGACAGCTTTACAGTTCCCTTTCCCCCCATCACTTTACAAAACAAAACACTGTGCCACGGCAGCAAGGTACAGCAGAAACCTGTGCTATGTCCTTAGGTGGACACACTTGCTCCTGACAGACTGACAGAACTTCATAGGCATGAAGATTACAAATCTAAGTGATCAGTGTGTTGCGGCTTTCAGAGTTCCGTTCTTCATCTGATGGTCAAGGCTCATGTATCTGTCCAATCCTTCAACTAGACAGTGGGGTGTAGGTCACCATCCTCTTCTAACTTCTGAAATAACTTTATACTTCGGAGTCCAGATTCTCGCTCTCCATTTTTCCACAGAATAATGAGATGATCTGCAGAGCATGTCACTAGTCCATGATCTTCAAAGTATAGAAACATCTGTAAAATAAATTGAAACACTAGTTCAATACCATCAAGAAGAGGCTAAAGCTAAATCATTGTGTGTGCTAACAGACAAGGAGGTCTCTCTGGATTTGAATGCAAATCTCTAATGAGTGACTTTCTTGTTTTCAGTGTTGGTGAGCCAAGCCAGGGTCTCCTGTGGCTGTTCTACCACTGAGCCCCTAACCTTTGCCAGGGCTCACTTTTGCAGTCTGGGCTAGCTTGAAGGCTACAACCTCCTGCTATATTAGCCTCCCGAGTGCTGGGATTACAGGTATATGCCACCTAGCCTCAGGAAACTTTTCCTTTTCAAAACCTGTCAGTACAATCAGTATCTAACATTTTAATGGATTTTGTTGCTCAACTACAGAACTACAGTAACAGTGATTTCTCAAGGTATCTTCTGGGTTTACCACAATTAATTATTCACATATGGGCTTTAGTTTGATTCTGTCAGGTCTGGGTCCCCTCACACTTGCATTATTTACTAGTATGGCTACTAACTAAATTGCCTGAGATAAACACTGACTTCAGTGATTTCTGTAAAGTAGAGGTGATGCATCAGCACACAGCATTTACTGAGAGACTTCAGCTTAAAAGCCAGGGCCATCTGCAAGAACTGGGGTACCAATGCTTGAAAGCCAGTGCCAGCTCTAACAACCGGGGTACCAGTGCTTGAAAGCCAGGGCCAGCCGTAACAACTGGGGTACCAGTGCTTGAAAGCCAGAGCCAGCTGTAACAACTGGGGTACCAGTGCTTGAAAGCCAGTGCCAGCTCTAACAACCGGGGTACCAGTGCTTGAAAGCCAGGGCCAGCCGTAACAACTGGGGTACCAGTGCTTGAAAGCCAGGGCCAGCTGTAACAACTGGGGTACCAGTGCTTGAAAGCCAGTGCCAGCTGTAACAACTGGGGTACCAGTGCTTGAAAGCCGGGGCCAGCTGTAACAACTGGGGTACCGACGAGAGATTCTAATCAGTTCTATCCTGTAGCATGCATGCCAGAGAGACTCAGAAGAGTGGAGATGCAGCAGTAACTCAGGAAAGCATGTGCTAGAGAAGGAAGAGAATGGAGGCCAGTGCAGAACCAACAAAGGATGGATACTGTGGACAGAGAGAAGTGGGGCTAGAGAGAGAAACTAGGGCTAAAACTAGGGCGAGGCCCTTTAGTGACCCAGTGTAAGAAGGGGTGAGCTGAACAAAAGTAAAGGACAAGAGAGTAAGGTCAAAGGTTGGGACTTACTGATGACTACGGAGCAGAAGGGAGAAATATAGGAGCAAACTCACTCAGGAGACAGGGTCCTCAGGGCACAGGCAGAAGGGCCTGGAAGGCAGCAAGGGTGAGAGCACAAAAGCCCTAAGGATATTCAGGAGGCGGCACCTGCTAGCAACAGGGTCTGAACTTGCCAAGGAGGTCAAAGGTGCTTTTCAAAAATGCAGGATGTGGGGGTAGTTTGGTGACAGGTACTTGCCATGCATGTAGAGTATGGAAAGCCTTGGGGGGCAGCAAAGAGGTGAAAGTGCGAACGCTTTCAAGGATGTTCCTAACCCTCTCACTTACATAATGACAAACGTGCCATTTCTAAGGTCTCCTCTATCCTTAAAACTTTTAAGAGTGTGTGTGTGTGTGTGTGTGTGTGTGTGTGTGTGTGTGTGTGTGT
>LOJH01021690.1:0-21013 GCA_001685095.1 Ellobius talpinus
AAGGGCTTATTCTTCATTATCCTCACATAGAAAATCAAATTGCTCAAGCACCTTGATTAACTGATTCATAATTTCTTAAGAGGAATTTTTTTTTAAAAATCACCCATTTCATTCCTTATCATGTACAGAGGATGGACGAAGACGTGCTTTCATTAGAGTGACTTATTGAGGAGATGCTCAGATACTGAATTTGTAACGGTCTTCCAAATAAAATAATCCAACTACTCATTTTGTAGAAGAATGGATGAAACAGAATGGTTGACCCCCCCACAATAGGTTGTGGGTTATCAATAAAAATGAAACACCTAAATGGCAAAACAGTATGGATAGTGATGGTGGTGGTGTGTGTATGAGTGTATGTGTGTGTACATACACACGCACGCATGTGCCCTTGTGCACGCCCTTTCTCTCTTTTGGTTGAAAGGGGAAGAGCTCTGGGATTCACAGCAGATGGGGCAGAGTGCAGGAAAGGTTTCTGTGGGTGGTCTGTTGCAGAGCTGCGAATGAGACTTGAGGATTGGGTCTGGAGGAGGAGAGAGAAGGTCTACCAGCCTGTTTTCTGGCAGGCATGAGCTGTAGTTTAGCAAGGGGGCGCTGCTGGGTTGGGGGGCTGGAATACAGTGATGAGTTNGGGGGTGGGAAGTTAGGAGGAGATGGTCTGTGGGATCCACAGGAGATGTGGGCAGGGCTCAAGGGAGGCTGCAGCTGATGTTCTGTTGCAGGGCTAGGGATGTGAGGCGGGGGGGGATTTGGTCTGGGGGAACACAGAGACTCATTTAACGTTTTAATCGCTTCTTTGTGTCATTGAAATATNACACACACACACACCAGTATTTACTGGGAGGTCAATTCAACAATTCAATTGTAAATTATAAAGATACAATTCGACGAGTGAGATTTAAAGTACTGAATAGCTTTCCTTTTGAAGGGATCCAGATGAACGGGGTAGACCTGCTCGGTAAGCGTGAATGGTGTGCTAAGCCATACCCATGCACCCCAGAGGGTTCTTGCCCACCTCCCTTTCTCACTGCTTTAAAGCTGCTCACCACTGTTTTCTGCCCTGCTTGTGTGCCAGTTTAACCATGTTTTGAGGAGACTACTGGGGAGTGTCCATCTGTCAGATCTCAAGTGGACAGAAGCCATTGGGTCAGGAGGCTGGAGGAGTTCTTCCACTGTTGCTTTGATGTCTGGCAGTAGATGAGGAGCCTGGGTGATAAGGTAGAGAGTCCTTAGCGTCTCATCAGCATGCCAAGCTGAAGGAGAGAAAAGCCTCTGTCACACAGGCACTGCAGCTTTGAGAGTCTGCCTGCTTAAACTGCTTGTCCTGTTTAGCAAGACCAAAAAAGCTTCCAAAGGGAGGCTGATTTCCAGGAAGGTCTAAAATGCAAACAAGGGGGAAACCTTTGGAGAAGGGAGCAAAGGGACCCAACAGATCCCAAATAGTATTCAGAGCAGAAGTATTATTACCCAGCTACTAAACAGATAGCTTGGCAAAGGCTTACAATTTTGGTTCAGTTTTGCTTCATAAAATTTTATTGAATACTGTGCTGTGCACTGTGGGAAATAAATAAGATGTGACTTTGTAATAATGTGATGGATTGTTAAGAACATGAATCCCTAAACTCATATATCCAAATATGGGATTTTTGAGAGTTTAAATATTTCTTCTAGGTATATTTTGAATTCTCTTAGGGTATGCTTTCATCCTGAAGCATTAAAATATATATCGGTGTATGTACACATATATTTATTATTTATAGATTTAATTTTGGAAATAGCCAGGCTATGAGGAACTAGGTCCTATGAATAAGGTAGGTGATAAAAATGGAGAAAGCTCTGTTAATCTAAGGTGAAGTGCGACTGTATCTCATGGAGTGTGACTTTTGGGGGGATGTCATCAATTTTAAAAGAGCCCCTCTCATGTCGTGCGGCGTCTTGCATCAAGGTCATCTCTTAGAATGACCACGAGGTAAAATACTCATAGATGAATGTTCTGATGCCCTTATCAAAGTTCTAACTTCTTACACACGAAGGCTGATAAGGGCTCTGGACCTTTAGGAACTACTAGGAAGGCAGTGGGGACATAAATGTGAGAGCCAGAGAGTGAAACCTGGCTTCTATCCCTGGTGGTGTGACAGGGTTGAGGTGACTGTGTGGTTGATACAGTCAGGAAACTGGGCATTGAGCAGACTCTCTCTTTAGAGTTCATGTCTATTGGAACAGTCGAAGTTGTTTTTCTGTCAGTTTGTCCCATCTGCTTTCCCTCCTATATTTCTGTTTCCTATTGGCTTCGCCCGCATTAATTTATGAATAGAAATCGATGCCTCTGAAGGACCTTGGCTATTTCTGTGTTGATCCAGGCTTTCTTGGTGCTGAGTTTCTGCAGAACAATCTGGGAAAGGGAAGTCAAGATGGAAAGCCAAGAGCAATTCTAAATGGCTTCCTATAACTAAACCAACAGGACTGACTTGAAGTTTCCATGGTTGATATGTTTCTTTTTTAAAATTTCTTTTCCTTTTTTACTTCTTCTTGTTGTTGTTTTTGAGACAGGGCTTCACTATGTAGTCTTGGTTGTTCTGGAACTCACTCTGTAGACCAGGCTGGCCTGGAACTCACAGAGATCCCTTGCCCCTGTCTCCCGAGTGCTGGGGTCAAAGGTGTGTGCCATCACTGCCTGGCTAATAATTTCTTCCTAATGCTCAGTAGCATTGTCTTCTACATTAGAGCTCAGAAGACTTTGGACAAGGACTAGTGCACTCAACTTTATTCTACACAGCATATAGTAGAGTGTGGGAGGAGCCCAGTAAGGACCATTCTTTCTTAGTTGCTGTCCATGACTCTCTGTGGATGGAATCATTATTCTCTGATTTTCATCTCACAGTCCTTTAAATAAGCCCTATGTCTGAAGTAAGCTTGAGCTGTATAAAAAATGCCATTGTCTGCGTTGCTTAAAAAAAGACATTTATTCTTCAAAGTTCTAGGAAGTTTAAGGTCAAGATGTCTGCTAGTCTGTCCTGGTGGGGGCTACCTTTCCCTCTGGAAGGTGGCTTGCTGCTGTGTCATCACTTGTCAGATTGGGTTGGGGCTCTGGTATTTTTTATTACATGAACACTAGTTTTCAAACCAGATTTCCACCATCATGACTTCATTTATCACCAATCATTTCCTTAGATCAAACACTGGGAGGCTATGACTTGTGATGGTTACTATTACTGTCAACTTGGCAGAATCACCAGGGAAACAAACCTGTGGGCGTGTCTTTAAAAGATTATTTAGATTAGGTTAATTAAGGTGGGGCTATTCCACATGTTGGTATTTATGTCTGCGTAGAAAGGAAAAAAACTAGGTGGCCAGCATTTGTTTCTCTCTTCTTCCTCACTGTGGACACAGTGTGACCAACCTCCATCCACATCTTCCCTGCCACAGACTTCCCTGCCACCAGTTCCTGGAGAGCAATGGCCTAGAGAAATGTTTCCTCAGGGTCAGTTCAGAGGTTTCTGCAAGAGTGGTCCAAAGGAGCCAGGCTCCATTCCGGATGTGGCACTGTAGCCCATGTGGTACTGGTTTTGCAGGCATGAAAATTGCAAGGTGGAAGCAGTCATGACATCTTATGCCACACTTCCAGAGAGCCACTGAGGCTAGGTAAGTGCGAGGCAGGGTCAGACTCCTTGCTGAAGTTCCAGAGGGGCAATAGTGTGAACACGAAACCTAAGTCACAGTGACGACCCCAGGATGCTGGAGAGGCAACAGAGATTTCTATGTAGTCTCTAACCTTTATGTTACTTGAAGTCACTGGACAGTCTTCAGGTAGAGTATGTGCAAGACAAGAAAACATTGCACACTAAATCCTGTCAATATTCAAAATGCACAGGACAGAGAACCGCTGTAAGGAGGTGAAGAAGCATGGCCATTTATCTTTGTATATCCACCATTAGGCACTGAACCTTTTTGGTGTGCTAAATTTAACTGAACAAGTGCAGACTGCATGGTTATTGATGTACTTCACAGCTAATCTCTTTGTCCTGTCCAGGAGCTAAAAGGACTGCTAGCTAAGGCAAGGAGTCCCAAAGGCCCAAATGGATATGGTAGATTGAAGGAGTAGGGAACAGAAAGTTCGAGGAATTCACGTTAACTTACAGGAGGCTGAGGAAGATAGACCGGTAAAGATGAATATTTCAATAATAAGGTTAAAAAACCCAGTTCTCCAATGGAGGAAGAACTGACTCCAAAGGGCTAACTTATCTCTGCCTCCCACAGTAATCTGGGGTTCTGGAGTGGGATGTGAAACAAGAGATTTCCTGTTGGGAAATGTATTCTGGTGCAGTGCAATGGTGGTGTGGTGGTAGTGGCGCATGGTGCAGCTGATGACAGTGTTCGGCTGTTAGCTGATGGCTTTGCTTTCTGCTGGGTTTTGTCAGGGTAGCTCCTTGAAAAGGAACAGCAATGCCATATGGGAGTGATTTGATCAAGTGCAGTAACTTTGCCCTTTAGCCTGGGTGGTGGCATCTGGCCGCAGCTGGGAGGCAGTGCATGCGGCCTGGCCAGGTCGGAGGGTTGGAAACTCTAGGGAGGAGCAGGCGAGGGGCGTGGTGTGGGCGTAACCATGTGGAACTAGGCCACGCCTCCCTACCGTCTCTCGCCTGCGCAAGCGCGCTGTGGGCCTTTAGCTGTCAGGAGCCTAGCAGCGGGCGGTCGGGATCCGACGTCTGTGCGGGAACTCAGCTGTCTGAGCCCCGCGCAGCAACCACCCCGACAAGCAAGCTCCCCGAGACCCGGGCTGCCTGCCAGGTCATAGAGTCGAGCGGAGACCTGTGGGGAAGTTGGTCGCGTAGGCAAGATGGGGAATCGGGAGATGGAGGAGCTGATCCCACTGGTGAACCGTCTGCAGGATGCCTTCTCGGCGCTGGGACAGAGCTGTCTGCTGGAGCTGCCGCAGATTGCCGTGGTGGGCGGCCAGAGCGCCGGCAAGAGCTCGGTGCTCGAGAACTTCGTGGGCAGGTGAGCGCACTGGGAGCGCGGTGCGGGCGCGGCCGTGGGGGCGCCCCTGTTCCAGGCCGTTGGAACGTGGACCGTTCTGGGGAGCCCGAGTGTGGACTAGAGGCTGTGGCAGATTGGGGGCAGAGCAGTAGTGTCACTGTTGCAGGCGGGGTCCTCCCTGCTCTGGGCATCCTTCGTCCCCGCATCCTCCACCCCGTGGTGACCCCCTGACTGCCTTTCATCCTGCTATACAAAGCCATTTCCTCCCCACCCTTGGTGGGGGAGTCGGGGTCCGCCCCAGGATCCACTTCCCTCGCTGGGAAGCCTCTGGCAGCCTGGATGCACAGCTCGGTGCTTTCCAGTCCCCTGGTCTCTTCCTCGGTCTCAACGACCTCCTCCTTTTCCTGTCACCCTCCCGAAGCTTTCAGCTCTGCTGTGGAGATTTACCCCTCCTCCTCTGTTCTTTTCCCCTCGCTCTGGCCCTCCAATCTCTCTACTGTTTGAGACAGTCATCGCCTGCCCCGAGCTGGGGAGGCGGGGTGTGTGGACCCAGAAATCCCTGTGGTGAATGCTTATCCAGAGATGCTTGCCTACCGTTCGCCCCGGGAGCAGAAGAATAAACGGTGGTGTGTTTGAGTGTGCACCCATTCACTGCTCAGACATGACTGAAAACCCGAGACCTCCGGGGGTGACCATGGACTTGTCACGTTCAGGTGCCTTGTCATTCCTGCATCATCTCAGAACTGACCAGCATCTTTGTCGCTCTCCCTCTATGCCCCCCTCTCGCCCCCGGCATCCTCTTGCATTCCTTAAGCTCTTATTTATCTCGCTGGTCTTCAAACTAACATACAGAATCCAAATTGTAGTTGTGGCTTTCTTTATGTCTCCCAATTAAAAAACAATTAAAAAATTATTGTCGTTTTAAGTAGGGAATCATCGTTTCTTTCGGTGAAAATTCAGGGAGGATTAGTTACCCTAACGGCATTGCGTGAGGAGCGCACCATGAAGGCTGAAATCTTCCCAGTAGTAAACCAGGTAGAATGTGCCCCAGTGAAGAAGGTGGGCTGGGGCGGGAACGGGGGGCTTTCGGAGATTGCACTTTATTCTTTTATTTGGCTGTCGAGCTACTTGTGATGCAGAGGGTTCCTGCTGCGGTCCTCCATCCCCTTCTTTTATTGCTTGACAATGTGTCAACTGTAACACTGACGATTCCCACATTTTGGGGTGTGAGCATCCTAAAGTGCGTTTCTTTTTTTCCTCCGATGATGCGCCACCTCTCAGGAGATACGCTTCATTTTTCTTATTTCAATACGAACTAGAAAGATAAAAAGTGGAATTGCTGGCAAGTGGCTGCTACCTTTGGGTAGTTAGCCTCCTTAGTCATTTCCCCATGTTTTTATAATTCATTTTGCTCAATAAGAATAGCGATAGCAAAACATTTTGCCTACGTCACCGTCACCTCAGACTTCTGTAAGGCAAGGAGCTATTTAATAATACTTATTTTTAAAACAACCTTAAAGATTAAAATTGTGTTTCAAATGCAACAGCCATGTTTTTATGCATCTTTCTTATAATTTATTTGGATGTGCATTTAAGTATATCTTGGTGAGTGCCTTTGAACTCAGTGTAAATTCTATGCACATGTCTCAGTTCTGCTCTCCAGGTTTGAAAATCTGAACAGTCTTCTTAACGTTATTAAAGCAAGTGTGCTGATTTCCCTTTGCTTGCTGCATTCTTTTGTAATGAGAATGAAAGAGGAGATACAGTAGAGGAATATATTTAATTTTGAACATTTTTTCACAATTAAATGAAAAATAGTAACTATAAAAATCAGAGCACTTACCAGAATGCATCGGTAATTTGCTGTACTTTATCAAGTTTTACTAGTAGTTCCTGTTGGGATGATAAAGAAAATAAGGAACATAGAAGAATATGCTCATTAAGTAAGCACATAAAGTCTTTACTAGCTTCAGGGTGGCATCTGCCTAGCACAGCTTATATATTAAGGAGAAAACTTAATTAAAAGGTCATTTGACTTTAACCAAGATTTCGGTCATTGAATTATTGAAGAATCTAATTTCTAATTATAACTCAACCTTAGGGGAAAAATCTCTCCATTTTCAGAAGTAAATCAGCCCAGGATATTTTTTTAAAAAAGGTATTCATGTTTCACTTTAACCTCTTAACTTTTTACTAACCAGGAATTTTATAACCAATATAAAGTTCTTGAAAATGCACTGTTTCTTCTCATAGCTGTTTTCATTTTAATGCTTGACCAATGGTGTAGTGATAGAGTATAATCAAGCTCCAGGGTCTTCAGTTGTGTAAATTGTTTGCTTCTGAATTAAGCTTGTTCTCTTCAAATAGTGTTGCATTTATTGATTGATTGATTTACCACTTAACAATACACCTTCAGTAGCCAACCGTATCTTTCTCCCCAAAATTGTTTGCTTATGTTGATTTTTTTTCTATATACCATTGAACGCATTTGGATGTGAATGTGTTTATTTAGCTGTAAAACTAATTTTGGGGTGATAAGTTTGAGTGTATTATGAATAAAATGCATCATGAATGAGCTCCTTGTTTGTGATTTTCTTGCTGAAATGACAAACTTGCATATTAATGTGATATAGTGTGAGTAGCTAGATTGTTTTGATTGCTCAAGGAGAGCCTATATGCTGGCAGTGAGAAGCTGCTTAAGGTCCATGGGTATAATCCACAGAGAGTGAAGCCATGGATTGAAGGAAGATAGGGGTTCACTATCGGGCTCAAATCTGTCCATTCGTCTAGTTTGTAAATGGAAGAATCGAATCTATTCAACCGCTTTCTTACTTGTGTATTCATGTGAGCTTTCTTGCCTCCCTTCCAGTTGAACTCAGGGCCTTGTGCATGCCAGCAAGGTGCTCCACCGCTTAGCTGTGGTTCCAACCCATCTCCCCTTTTAAACAAAAAGACTTGAATCACTCTGTATCCTAGGCAGGCCTTGAACTTGTGATAGTCCTCTCTCAGCTGCCAGGGAGCTGGGCTTACAGGCCTGAGCCACCTGCATAAAGAGAAAAGAGGCTTGGTTCTAAACATGCAGGCTTAGAGGGCAGTCATGATGAAAACAGGGGCTGGGATTTTCTGAGTGATTACCACACACTGGATACTATCTTGGGTGCTTTAATGTGAATAATGTCATTTAATCCTCATAAAACTCCAAAGAGGTAGGTACGCTCATTCATTTCATTTTACCTAATAGTAAATTAAAATGTAATGAGCTTGAACAAGTCACTCATGGCTAATTTGAGTTAATGTAAAACCTTTAGTTCAACCTGAGGTATTAGAGATCTTTAATCTAGTCTTTAAAAGCCTGTGTGCCGTACTGCCTGACCCTGTGGAGGTTTATCACCCCTTCTGGTCAATACTTTCAGCATCTTTCCTATTCGTCTTATAACCCTGGGCATATGAACAAGAAACTGCTATATTGATAATTCTACTCCTATTATGTTGTGTACGTCTACTCGCTTAGAAGTATCGATTAAAAGACACAGATTTTTATTTACTATATTAGCCATTCCTGAAGATAACTCTGAAACATAATTGGGTTGTTTCCTTAAGTATGTGTTTAGAGTGCACACAACTTGTTTATTGAGGTGCTAAGTGAGAGCTGTGCTAGCTGCCAATGTGCAGATGTTTTTAATGATGCACGTGATAGCAGCATTAGTGTACAATGCTAGTTATATAGGCAGGAGATTCCATGTTCTTTTATTCCAGTCTGAGTGGTAAACAGACCTCCAATTCTAAGACTTTTGTGGTTAATGGAAACCAGATAAAAGATTTTTAATCATTGACTGTACTTATGTGAGTTTGTTTCAATGTGGAAATTTCTCAATAACATTTATCTGTTTACTTATGAGGTTTATAAAGATGTTGGCTATCCAGTTTGAGGGAAACTGTAATGATGTCATTGGATATGATCAGATAATTAAATCTAAAATTTATGTGGCTTGACCACTAACCTTTTCTCAATTCTTTTGACAGATTTCATGAACATGTTTAAAATTGAGTAAGAGTCCTCTAATTGTGAACAAGGTTAAAACTTATTAAACCAGAGTACATTTGTATTGAGGGGAAGGATCTTGTTAAAATAGCAAAGCATGTAAGTTACTGGATTTTTAAAAAGGAAATGACTCTTAGGATTATATTTATTGGGTTAGTGGATGCTGACAATTAAAATGTGAAACCTATTGAAAATTATGCTTAGAAAGTTCCAGAGAATTATTCAGTAAAATGCAAAAAATATGAATGGTTCTTTATCTAACGAGTTGGTGGAACCTGAAATTATGAAGCTATGTGTGCTGAGTCAGCATTATATAATGCCTTCTAAGGCTATCGTTGGTTCACAATTAGTAGGGCTTATCCACTACACCAACATTTCTTGTTTAAATACTAGTAATGTCTGAAAAGAAATAGGGCTAAGTGAAGTGGCTTTGATAGAATATCTTTATTTTGGATTTGTTTATAATTAACCAATATAAAAATGCTCTTAACATTTTAAGGAATGAAGCTGGGGGACTGAGAAGATGGCTTCTCAGTGATTAAGTGTGCTTGCTGTGCGAGTGTGTGGATCTGAGTTTGGATCCTCAGTACTCACAATAAGTTAGGCATGTCCTTGAGTGACTGTAACCCCAGAAACAGGTGAATCCCAGGAACTTGATACCCAGCCAGCCTCATCAGAACTGCAGGTTTCAGGTTCAGCGAGAGACCCATCTCAAAAAATTAGAGGGAGAGCAATAGATTAAGATGCCTGCCTCCGGCATGCACCCACATATGTATATGTACATAGAACCCTCTCCACTTATAATTCATACAAAAGATAATAAACAAAAGAATGAAGTTGGGGCAGGCATAGCATCTCATGCCTCTAATGTACTCGGGATGCTGAGACGCTGTGAGTTTCAGGGCAGCCTGGGCTGTAGTGTGAAACTGTCTCGACATTTGTCCCACAAACCACCACCACATCACAACTAAAACCGTGGGGCAGGCAGTCTTCCATAATCTCAGAGGAATGGAAACAGTATTTAGGCACATTAGAACATAGGGTTTTGGGTTCTCTATCAATGAAATATAATATTTGATTTATATATTAGTATGCTTTCTATTGCTGTAACAACACTGTAGAGACTGGATAATTTTATAGAGAAATGAGGTTTATTTAGCTCAAGTTTTAGAGGCTGGAGACTCAAGCAGCACTGTATGGTTCTGGTGAGGGCTTCATGGAAGGTGGCTTCATGGTCAAAGTGTGTGCAAAAGAGGTACAGTTCTCGTGGGAAGCTGGGAAGCCTGAGAGAGAAAGTGAGGGAGGGGAATGTTTTTCTCTTATAACAACCACCTTGAGAATTAACCAAAGTCACACAGAAGTGTATCAACTCCTTCGGAGATCAATGATCTCAATCATCCATCTCTACCAAGGCCTACGTCCTAACAGTTCTCCCACCACTGCCAACAGAAGCCAAACTTTGGAGATAAACCCTGCCCAAACCAGCAGCATGAGGCTGTGAGGCTGTTCTTAGACCTCGCCATTTCTGTGGCTACTGTTAAGCAGTTTATGCTGGTCTTACTTTTAAGTGGACCAAAGGCAGCCAGGAAAAGGGGACTTGTCCTCTCCAACCAGGGCCAAATTAAGAGAGCTAAAAGCTAATGTACTGTATAGAATAATCTAATATTCTATATGGACAGAGGTTTTCCATTTCCCCATCTAAGCCCGCATTGCAAGTTCTGATATTATCAACATTGATGTGAAAACCCAAAGGGTTATGACACACACGTGTTTCAGTAATAGAGGGAAGAGCAGGCCAACACTAGTTTAGGCCTTCCTGTGTGTATAGGTCTGGACTCTGCTATGTAGTCTCCATACCTCTCAGTTCTTATAGTTTTCACATCCAAATGCCAATGGGGATAAAACTCAGAGGCAGAGAAGCAAGCTGTTAATGTAGATCACAAAACTTGACTTAACCTTGGGCATGACTCTTATTGAAATTACTGAGAAATATAGAGATAACACCAATGAACATTTATTTACTGAATTCTAAATATAGTGGGCATATAAAACACCAAGATGATGATGATGATGATGTGTGTGTGTATGTGTATGTGTGTGTGTGTGTGTGTGTGTGTGTGTGTATATGGAGAGAACTGCCAAGCCATTAAGATGCCTCAGTATGGAAAAGTACTTGCTCTGCCACCTTGATGACCTGGGTATCCATGAAACACACTTAAATCTGCTCTCTGACTCCACACAGGTGTCATGGCACATATATCCCCCTATACTAATAACAGATAAAACTAAAATACAAGAAATGACAGGATAAAGTGTGAGATCATAACTTGCAAATTACTATACATATGATCAAGGCTGTTGACTATACTGTTATTTAATTTGGATAAAAACTTATAGCCTATCACTTTAAAATAAACCAGCTCTCCCCAAGCTGCAACTCTGAAATTGATCCAGGATTTAAGTGGAAAGTAGACAATATGTGGGTTACCAGTGTTATTTTAGCTCAAGGCTACATGTATTGAAGTATCAATGTCAAGTCAGGGAGGTAGTGATCTGTGTCTCTGTGTCTGACTTGACAACAAGCCATTGAATTTAGACTGACTTTTTAATCACAAAGAGATACTGTACATTACAGAGGGCCTGAGAGGAGAGGAGCAAAAAGAAAAGACATGGAGAGATTAAAACTATAACTTAGGGTAGAGGGGAGGATCTAAATGATAGAATATTTGCCTAATATGTGCAAACATGCACACACACTCACACACACCCCTCCAAGGCACTAATAGTAAAGAGGAATTCCATTTTCTTATTTCAGAATGAAGCATTTAGTTTGAGAGGGAAAAACAGAAAAAAGGGAAAAGATTTTATATAATGTGTATTGCTGGGCATAGTGGCATAGTCCCAGCGCTCTAGAGGCAGAGGCAGAGGTAGGTCAATCTTTATGAGTTTGAGGCCAGCCTAGTCTCCATATGGAGTCCCAGATTAGCCAGAACTACATAGTGAGACCCTATCTTAATAAACAAATAATAAAATGTATTTTTCAGAAACCATTTTCACCATTTGAGATTGTTTATTAATAGTGCACTAATGGCATTTTGCACACATGTGGCTGTGCATAGTTAATCTTCTCTTCCTTTTCCAGAAGCAAGAACACTGGTGTCACAAAAGATGATGTATGAAACGTCCCTCTGGTTTAATTTTCACTCATTTCCGATAGATTTGTCCAAGGTCAGGAAAAGTTAGAGAGCTGGCTTTGGAACTTGATGTTCAGAACTTGTAGCTTTGCCTTCGTGTTTTCATTGTCTCCTCTCCCTCCTCCCATTGTTTCTGAGTGCCTCCCTCTCACCCCCACCCTGCCTCCTCCATTTCCCATTCCTTTGCAGTATTGGACCCGACCTTCTCCTTGACACTCCCCAGGATTATTCCTCGTGGTAGCACGCCAGCACTGACAACACATTGTTTTTTTCCACACAGGATGGTAAATGAAGACGGGGAGCAGAGTTCTTCTCAGATTTAGACAAGATACTTTTCTGAGGTGGTTTACCCCTGAATAAAGTATGAGATTTAGAAGACCAAATCGCACACTGGTTGTTAACGTCTAGGTTGGCATCAGCTAGAAGGCTAAGCCTGTCAAAGTCACCCTCAGGGCTTTTCTTAAACCAAGGCATGCTTCTGAAAAACTGTAAATAAATAATAGAACTGAATAGGTCACTACTTAAAGAAATGGATGGATTTCTAGGTAAAAGATATATTTGGGTAGCAAATACACATCCTTCAGCTTGCCTGGTTCACATTCTTGCTTTTATTGTGTTTGTAGTCTTTGAGTGAATTGAGTGGCATTAAGGCCTGATATCATTATATAAGTAATCTCAATAGTTAGTTTTTAACAAGCATCGATATTGTTTTAAATCCTTAATTTTGCTGAGAGATCTCTATTTCCGGGTGCTGAAAGGGTAGGGTACATCAGTGATTCTTTGTGACAGTTGTCATGTCCCCACTTCAAGGAAATGATGGAGCTAGGAGTTGCATATATATATAGGCGTACAGAAATAGTGTTTCTGAAGCACTCCTTGGTCTATTGTTTCAGTGGCTTGGAATAAAAAAGACAGATCCACATAAATAAGTAATTTTATGGTGAGTCTTAGCTAGGGTTTCCATTGCTGCAATGAAACACCATCACCAAAGCAACTTGGGGAGGAAAGGGTTTATTTGGCTTACACTTCCATGTCACTATTCATCAGAGAAGGAAGTCAGGCCAGGAATTCCAAGCAGAGCAGTAAATGGAGGCAGGGACTGATACAGGGGCCGTGGAGCAGTGCACCTTACTGTCTTGTTCCTCATGGCTCGCCCAGCCTGCTCTCTTATAGAACCCAGGACCACCTGCCCAGGATGACACCACACACAATGGGTCCAGCCTTCCCTCATCACTAGTTTAAAAACAGGCCTGCCTACAACTCAGTCTGTTGGAGATATTTTCTTAATGAAAGGTCCCTCCTTTTTGACGACTTTAGCTTGTGTTTAAGTTGACATAAAACTGTGCAGCACAGTGACCAAGCTTGCTCATGGTTTGTGTGTTGTTAGAGTCCCCTGGAAAGCAGCTTTTGTGAAGGAACCATTGCATTGTGGTGATAGGGCTTGTGTTTGGCTGGTTGAGTCTGAGCCCCATCTCTGAATCTCACTAGTATAGTAGGGGAGTTAAACTCCCTGGGCTTTAGTTTACATATCTGACTTAATTTTGGGGGTGTGTGTGTGAGTGTATGTGTGTAAATTCTGATAGTGCCTTGTATCTGACCCAAAAGATACATCCAATAAATCATGGCACTGTGCCTAAATCTTTTATTTAGACTAGATGTTTTTTGAACATTGGAAACATAAGCCAAGCATGGCTGTTCTCTCCTATAATTTCATTGCTTGGTTGCTTGGGAAACTGAGGCAGGGAGTTTTGCCATGAGTTTCATGTGCCTGGGTGAGATGGAGAGTGTGAGATCCTGTTTCAAAACAAACAAAACTAAATAAAAAGCAAAACCAAAATCAAGCTAACAGAAAACAAAACAAAAACCAACCCACCAAAAATAAAAGAAAATGTAAAAATGTAAGAATGATCTGTTTTGTGTGTGTGTGTGTGTGAATGTAACAAAATTAAAGTTGCATCAAAATACATTTTCGATCTTGCCAGCTTAGTGCATCTTTGGGGCTTCCTGAGAGAAACAGTCACTCACATTCAGCACTAGCATAATGTAACTATGTTCTTTCAATAGATACATATACATACTCTGAATTAAATTACTTCTCCCAGCAGTTTCAAAGCACTTTTTTGTTTATTAATCTTTACAAGTTCCCTGAGAGGGTAGTAAAGCATATTTTGTTAATTTAATTTATAAATGAAAACTATTCAGTTGACACACAAGGAGTCCCAAGGTGACTCCTGGAGACAATGAATGTAATAGAATTAGTAACAGGAGTAAGAGAATGGACTTCGAAGCCATTCTCAGCCATTCTAGGGAATAGATTTATTTTGTTACTTTAAAAACAATTTATGGTGTGTGTGTGTGTGTATGTGTGTGTGTGTGTGTGTGCGCGCGCGTGCGCTGGTGGCCACAGCACAGAGGTCAGAGGACAACATGTACAGTTGGTTCTCTCCTTCCACAAAGTGGTTCCCAGAGATGGAACTCAGGTCAGATGGCAGCAGACTCCCTTGCCTGCTGAACCATCTTGTTGGCTGGATAGGTCTTAAGGAAGACATTTGATTCTGTTATATGAAGAACACATTTTTATTTGAAATGTTAAAAAACACACACACACACACACACACATGAGACACACACAGAGTGACAAGTGCCCAAACCCACTTTCTATCTCTTCCAGAAGTCTGACTGCGATGAGAATTAGGGGCATTCCTAATTCAAGTTTGTGGATTTGATATATACCGGTGGGAGGTCTGTCCCTTGTCAACATTGAAGAAGTATCTCAGGTGAACTGCGGTAGCATAATGGTGCCTTCCACTGTTGGCTTGTCTTCCTTAGTTTCCTCTGACGTCAAGTGCCTACCTTGGGTGCCTCTGCAGGGTTCTTACTATGTGGCTGGTTCCCTGTCTATTTTCCCAATATGTATGCCCGTTATTATTATTTTATATAATGTGATGATGACATACAGCAGGAGATAAATGAGTGCTTTAGCTACATGATCCTGGAGAAGTCATGGCTACAGGAGCTTTTGGAAGCTGCTCACATTGTAGCCATAAATGAGTGCTTTAGCTACATGATCCTGGAGAAGTCATGGCTACAGGAGCTTTTGGAAGCTGCTCACACTGTAGCCACAGCCCAGTTGGCCTTCTTTTCATGCAGCCCAGTACACAAGCTCAGGGAGGGGTGTCTTCTAGGATGGATCTTCACGCCTCAGTTAGAGTCACCAAGATGATCCCTCATAGGCGTACCTGAAGGCCTATCTCCTAGGTAACTCCGGACCCTGTTGACAATAACCTTTAATCACAAAGGTTGCAACCTATTAGTGGGCCATAGTGTCAAAGTAGTTGGTTGCGATAGCCTTTACTAAGGCACCCAGCTATATCTAAGGTAACAATCAGTTATTTGTCATCTAGGCAGCACTAGGCTTTACTCTGGTTCTTCTTAAGGCTGTTGAACGTGTCTGCACCATTTTAAATCTAATACTCTTTTAATCCTTTATTGATTCTGCATTTAAATGGTTGAACTTATCTTTTTGTGATAGTAGGCACATTTCCCATTATATCATATTATCCAATGAGAATGAGTTAAAATGGAGATCATTTTAGTATGATTTTTAAAAAATTACTGTCATTTGATTGAAAAAGTTAAATGTGGATGCAATAAAATCCAGTCATATGCAATAAAAGTTGCCCTTTTTTCATTGAGGCTTCTTAAGATAAGTCATTTGTCTTCATGTCTACCAGATTACTTCTGGGCTTATGTTTTCTTTGTGTGTTGTTCACCTGTGCATGTGTGTGCACATGTGGGGAGACCGAAGATCAATATCCAGTGTCTCCCTTAATTGTTTTCCACCTTAATTTTTGAGCAAGAGTCTCTCCTAGAACCTAGAGCTCCCTGATTTGACTGGATAGCCAATGAACTTCAGGGATCTTCCGGCCTTTTCTCCCCAGCGCTATGCTTACAGACATCTAAACTCCGCTCTGCATGTTCTTCTGGCAAACACTTTCCCGGCTGAGCCACTTTCCCGGCCCCAAGTTTATATACTCATTATGTGAAATTTAATTTTGATGGCAGAGAGAGTTTAATAAACTTGCTTGTAGTTAGCTGACAGGAGCAATTGAGTTCTGTTTGAACACAGCTTAGCAGCTGGGTTGCATTGTTAGCTGTGTCAGAGCTGTGGGAGGCGCTCTGGGTGCCGTCACTTCTTCAGAAATTCGGTACTCAGGAGAATCCGATATGCGCAACACTGGTATCATGGGGGAAAGCAAAGGTAGCGGTGACCTTTATAATCGCGACTTGACGGGGTTTAGAACCGCCTAAGAGACAAACTTCTAGGTTTGTCTGAGAGATTGTTTTCAGAGACGCTTAACTGAGGAGGGACTGGAGGCACTCCTCTATGGACTAGGGTCCCAGACTGAAGGAAAAAGAGGAGGTGGGGGTGTGTGAGCATTCGTCTCTCTTCTTCCTTGCTGTAGACACAGCGTACCCAGCTGCCTTGCCCTCTTGCTCCACCTTCCTTGCCAAGAGACAAGACGGCCTGTACTCCCAAACCATGAGCCCAAATCAATCTTTCTCTCCTCGTTGTTTTGCCATAGAATGAAGACTGTAACCAATTTACCAACCTCTCAATTCTTAGGAGGATTTATCAGAAAACAGTAGTTTAGTTTAGTTTGATGCTGAATATCTCTAGAAAACAGAATTGGAACAAATGGTTTGAAATTACAAAAAGATTTCAACTTCACATAAGGGTGACTGCTCACTCTAGCGGCTAAAGATGTCTAGGCAGTGCTGTACCCACAGGGGACAGGGGACTGCAGAATCATTGGCTGCTAGGTGTGTGGTAACTGGGCGGAGGACTGGGCCAAAAGCACTTTGAAGATTTTTTCTGAAATAGTCTGTGACTGAGCTTAATGGGTTTCAGAGAGGGCTCAGCTTTTTAAAAAAAAATGTATATTTTTTTTAGGCTTCATCTAGGTAGATAACAGATACATGGAACTGCTAAGACCTCCCTGGGTCTATCCTTTTTGGTATTCAAAGAGAAAAAGTAGCTCTTAGTGTGTGTGGGAGAAACGTAATTGCTTATGGTATATATAGTTCATTGAAGGAAGCAGATGTAGGTAAGGCTGCCATAGAGGCGAACTGTATTATTGGAAAAAAGAACTGATGTTAAAATATTTTCTTAAATTTTCATATGTTTACCTCTGTGTGTGTATGTGTGTGCATGTGTGTGCATGCGCACATGTGTGTATGTATAGATAGATAGGTTAGAGAAAAGATTGCTTAAGTTGGTTCTTTCCCCCACAATCTGAGTCCCAGGGATGGAACTCAGGTCCTCAGGCTCAGTGAGTGGCAAGCCTGTTTACCTACAGAGCCATCTCACTCCCCGAGACCTGCGTTCCCAATCATTCCACTTCTTAACCGCCACATCCTTTAGGGATGTACCAGTGTAGAAACCCGAGAAAGCATATCTATCATTTACTCTGTTTTCAAAGTCTTCTTCCTAAATCTCATGCCTGATTTCTCCATTCAAAATACCCTCTGGGTCTATGGGTGTGGTTACTCAGTTAGGAGAATGATTGTCTGACATGTATGAAACCCTGGGTTCAATCCCCCAGCATAAAAATGGCACATGCCTGCCATCCCTGCACTGGGGAGGTGGAGACAGGAGGACCAACAGTTCAAGGTCATCCTCTGCTACAAAGTGAGTTTGAGGCCAGCCTGGGCTACATTGAAATCCTGTGTGAAAAACATATCAAAACTCTCTTCGATGTACCTCTCCTTCATCCTCATCTCAACAGTTCTGGTGATGGTTCTCCCCATCTCACACTTGGGTGACTGGCAGCATCCTGCTTCCTCTGGCCGCATTCAACTATTCCACCACACTGTTGCTGGCCTCAGGTAGAAACTTCCAAAGCACGGCTTTGATGTTTCCTCTTCTCAAGATCTCAAAGCTAATGCCTCCCCCTGCACCATTAACATCTCTTGAGTTTTCTTCGACGCCTCTGGCTTTTGCCTGCCACTCTTCCCACTTGGTATTTATCTCTCTTCTTGTCCGTTTGTGCTCACACCAGGCATTTCTGACCACAGAGGTGCAAGCATGACTTTAGGAGAAGGTGCTGTTCCATAACCAGAAGGAATTCGGAGAGTCAAGCCAAATGTGCTATCTACCTTATGAAATACATTGTTTTGGGGATGGAAAGGCAGTCTTAAAATGTATATATTTTCCTTCATGGGGTGGGAGACTGGCACAGATTGTGTTTTAAGTTCTGAAAAGAAGAATATATAGTTTGTAAAGCCAGACTGCCTGGGGTTACATGGCAACTCTGCTACTTTGTAGCTCCATGGCCTTGGGAAGTCATTTAATTTTGCCTGTCTCAGATTCCTCATCTGTATGGTGGGTCTGTGTAGCTGCTTAGCACTAGCACTAGACTCATAGAGGGGTAAAGTAGGTAAGACATGTAAAGCCCTTAATGTAGTTTCTGTCACACTGTGTTAATGTTAGTCACTCTAACAAAATGCCTGAGCAAGTAGAATTAAAGGAGAAATTTTATTCTGACCCAAGGTGTCAGCAGCTCAGTCTGTAGTCAGCTAGCTCCATTGTGGTAGACCTTTGGTGAGGCGGAAAAAGGATTCAGTCCATAGTCAGCTAGGTCCGTTACTGTCGATCTTTGGCTAGGCAGAGCAAACATGGCAGTGAGAGCATGTGACAAACGAGGCTGCTGACCTCATCGCAGCTAGGGAAAGGGAAATGGAGGGCACTGGGCACAAGCAATACCCTTCAAAGGCATCCTCCCAGCGGAAGTAGATTTCTTGGGTTTGCTCCTGCCTTTTGTAGTTCCCATCATCTTCCAATAGTCTATTCAATCATCAATCCACCGACGGGTTAACTCATTGGTTAGACTAAGGCCCTATGACCCAATCACTTCCTTCAAGTCCCCACCTCTGAACACTACACCAAGGCCTAAACTTTTTGGTGGATACTTCATCTAAACTATAAAGTGCACAGCATTTAGGATTATTATTGATGAGGACAGGGGTACAGGAGAACTTGGGCATCTTTTAGGCCTTCAGTGTTGTAGATAATAAATAAGACCCCATTTTTATGTAGAATCCAAGAAAGGTTTTATGCTTGTTGGGGTTTCTGTCCTCCAACCAGGTCCCACAGGCATTTGGCCCCAAAGAAAATCACACAAAGCTCTCTGTAAATTATAAACTGATTGGCCCATTATCTCAGGCTTCGTATTAGCTCTTATGACTTATATTAACCTATGTTAGCCACATGGCTCGGTGCCTTTTTTTGTCAGGGTCAGTCACATCTTCCCTCTGGGCAGGACTGGGGAAAGAGCTTCCTTCTTCCCAGAATACTCCTGTTCTCATTGCTCTGCCTCTAGTTCCTGTCTGGTTGTCCTGCCTATTCTTCCTGCCTGGCTACTGGCCAATCAGCATTTATTTAAAATATAATTGACAGAATATAGATGGTTTTCCTGCACCAAGTTTCATGAAAAGGGCTGTGACTTAAGATTCCTATTAAAGAGTATGAATCTGGCTGAGTGGTGGTGGCGCACGCCTTTAATCCCTGTGCTTGGGAGGCAGAGGCAGACAGATTTCTGTGAGTTCAAGTCCAGCCTGGTCTACAGAGCAAGTCTCAGGACAGTTAGGGCTGTTACACAGAGAAACCCTGTCTCAAAAAAACACAAACAAAAATAGTATGAAGAGTATGAATCTGGTAAACCAAGATGGAGTCAAAGGCACTAGGTAAGAATGTTTTTTGGAACAAAGAATTTTCCATTTGGCTTATATGGGGAATGATGGGAGATACCTGGCAGAATGAATTGAGTCCTATGTTGGGCTGCTAAGACGAGAAACCAGTTCTTAACCCAGTGATAACAATTCTGAGATGAAGATGACCACACACTGACTGTAGTGTACCTGGATGGGGGAGACATCAGGGACACGGAGGAAAATGACTGACATAGTGGTGATGGAGACTTGAACTTGCGGTGCTTTTTAAAAGGAAACAGAAAAGGGGTCATTTGAGAGAGAAAGTCTGTGATTGCCCAAGTTAAATGGAGACAAATTGGAGAGAGGAATCCTAAATAATTTTCAACTTTGACTGGAAGAATGTAGTGTAATCTACACAGATCAGTACATCTGCAAAAGGAAGGAACACATCTTCCTGCCACTTTCAACTAATCGAGTCTTTTACTGTAGCTGGGCCTGGTGTCAAATGCCAATAATCCCAGCGATTTGGGAGACAGTGGAAGGGGGAGTACAAGGCCAAGGCCAGGCTGGGTTACAGAGTGAGTCAAAATTTAAAGAAAGAAAGGAACAAAGAAAGAGAAAGAGAAAGAAAGAAAGGCCATAGCTCAGTGATAGAATGCTTGCCTAGCATGCATGAGGGTGATCCCAGTACACAAGTATATTACTCTTATAACATGTTCAGGATCATCCATGAAGCATCCCATCTAACCACCTGGCTATACTGATTATGATCTCCAACATTCTTAAAACTACAGCTCCGCCCCCTCATTGCTTAGTAATTGAATATTTCCATCTGTTGGCTTAACATCAGTTCTGTATCACCGAGGTGGACTGAAAGCTGTTTATTAGCATCCTGCACGGTATCTTGTATCTTTGACAATATTAGTTATGATGCTGTTATAAACTAGATGTTTGAACCCCCTAAAGCTCAGATGTTGAAGCCAGAATCCCCAGTGTGACTATGTTGGAGATTGGTCTGTAAGAAAGTAATTAAGAGGTCATACATGTGGGGTCATGTCCTAAAAGGAACAGTGACCTTAAAACAGTG
>LOJH01021691.1:0-20199 GCA_001685095.1 Ellobius talpinus
CTATTCTGTACGATGTGTCTATGTGCCTTCTACCCGCTGCCTGCTCACACCCGCTCGCCTCAGCACCACATGGCTGGGCCCTCCCCCGCTGCTCGGGACCAGGCACCGGGACCCTTCAGCTGCTGGAGATCTTGCATCAGCCCGCCCGCCATGCCCAGCTGCTCACTACCAGGACTCTGCACCTTCCGGGGACTCAGTGTTGCCTGGGCCCTGCCCGGGGCTGGCGGCTCTCTGGACCCGCTGCCCTGCTGTTCGGGACCAGGCACAGGGACCCGCCACCAGCTGCTCGGGACTCGCCAGTATTTTTAAAAACTGTGACACTGTGGCTAATGACCATTGAGTTCCCTGCCCTCCTTTGTTGTTGCTGCTGTTGTTACAGGGTGGTTGTCTACTTTGATGCTGCTGAATGCAGCCAATAATAGCTTCCTGAAATATGTTTGCCAAATGAATGCTGAGAAACTACTATGTGAAAGTGTGGATTTTGCAGAGACCTGTGAGGTTCAAGGACTTCATAATCAATGAAGATGGCAGATTACAGACCGCTATGCCAATGTGGCACAGGTTAGACTAATACATGTGTTTCAAGGGACTATAGAAACAGGATATGAAACCAATGCAATTTGGCCATGTGCCACAAAGTAGCTGTTGCCTGTCAAGCCTGACCTCCTCCCCCAGGCTCAATCTTTGTCTGAGTTCTAGGTAGCAGAAAAGGACCCAGAAAAGAGGGTCTGAAAGCAGAGCTTCCCCACAGCAGTCCATTGTTGTGAGCCAACGGTTTCCCCATCCATTAAGTTAGAGGATGGCAGAGGAGGAAGGAAGCCACAGAGTACCACTGTAAAGACTCTGGCAAGAGTCGGTTGTTTTCTCCCTGAACTAAATCTGGCCTTTGTTTAGAGAATTTCCTTTGGTTTTGTGACTTCTCTGGTCCTTTCCCAGCATCCTTTTATTATCAGAACGAGAACACCATGACCTTTTGCTCGGGGTTAAAATAACAGCAGTAGCCCAAGGGAAGGCTGCATTCTGCTGACTGTTTATATCATGCCCTATAACTTACTGTCTGCATCAGCAAAGCTGGGGGCCCTGCTCCCATCGGCTTCCAGCACGCTGTTGAACCTGTCAAGGCAATTAGGCCTCTTTGCTCCTTTAAGTTGACATAAACATTTTGCCCTTTCCACTCCCCTCTGCTCCACTCACTCCCACGCCGCTGCCAAGCTGGTGTTAGCATTCCTGGGACTCCGGACTCCCCATTCCATCTCAGAACTTTGACCTTAGTTTTCGTCTTCAAGAGTCTGGCTCATTTCCATCTTGCTGACTTTTCCCTTCTTTGGCTGGTGCTGAGGTCATCAGAACTCATTGTCTTCGCCGTGAGGTTGGGGGCATGGCCATGAAGAAGTGTGATAGGTGCTTCTACTGCACATGGGAGGGTGGAGCTCAGCACCATGTCTTTGGAGAAAGGCTTCCTCAAAAAGCTGATTAAGGAACAGGGAGTCAACTCTTCAAGACATTTTGTTGGCCTCTTGAGGGTCCATGTGGAGCAATATGTACTTTTCATAATTAGATCAAGGGTGAGTACAGGGGGATTCTGGGAAGTGCCATACTTTGGCTTCTGCATTGTTTTTATGTGTGGAGTAGGAAAGGTGAAGACCTCTTAGTGATCAGCCTCAGCTGCCTCTCTCCTCTCATTACTGTCTTCCATGGCCAGACTCAAAATGGTTTTCTCTCTTATGGCTATCCCAGTTTGAATAGAAACCAGAAGTTCCTGTTAGAAGTGCTTGAAGAAGAGAGAGGAAGATGGGAGAGAAGTTTCTGGGGGTGACTCTTGCCTCACCTTTCTCCTGCTTGGGAAGTAGGTGTCTACTGTCACTGCTTTCCTGTTCCTTTCCTGTCTTTCTCTTTGCTCCTTCATTTCTGCGGAAGAATGCTTCGAGCTATCAATCTTTTCCTTTTCTCCAAACTGTCTGTGAACTTAAAACTATCAAAAAGGAAGACCTCCCACCCCTGCCACCACTCGCTTCTCCCACCTTTAGGTCCTTAAAAGTGTGCTGGGAGCTACAGTGCACCCTTATGTCCTCAGGAGTGTTCTGGGGGCCAGAGTGTAGCCTGTGCCACTCCGTCATCCCAGAGACAGGTGTGGGGATGGTAGAGGACCCATGCTTCCTTCACGTCCTGGAATAGAGAAGGATTCCGTGCCCGGGAATTGGACAGGAACACATCCCTCAGAAGTGTGGAGGCAGAGGGAGAGGGCTGAGATGGAGAGAAGCCGGTCATTCAAGGTCTGATTAGGGCTCTGAGCCAGCTGTGACTCAAACCCCAGTGACCTTTCTCATAACAGAAAACCCACGCTGCTCTGACTTTTATCATTCCCAGTAGCTCTGGGATGGAGTTCTAGAACACGACTGACAAACCCAGCTCCCAACTGATGTCGTTGCTTATCTTCCTGGGATCATACCTTAAACAGGAGAGCTTGGCACCTCTCATCATTCATCACAGGCACGCTGGACTCTGGTTAACACTTACAAACTTTTCAAAATTAGTTTATAGGTGTTACAGACACGCACTTTAAATCCAATCTTCCTTCTCAGGTTTCCCTTTCTCTTTCCATGTCTGCACGGCCGACAGCCGCTCCTGGGACCTCATTACTAAAAAACGAACCTAAGTTACCCTGGGATGAGGTCACATTTTCCAAAAGCGTGTTTGTAGTCTGTGGTGAAGGGGAGGGTCTGTTTGAACAGTTGAGGCCAGGGAAGCATGTCCTTCCTAAGACAGAGTAGAGTCTGGGCCAGGCCGGATTTGAGGAGATTCCCCAGGCAGAGGAAATGGGGAGGCCCTAGCAGCTGAGTGTGCTTTTGTAACCCAGAGGCTGCTGGCAGATCCGGGACATCCCAGGGAACTGCTGCCAGGAAAGGTGTCATTATTTCTATCAGTACAGTTAGAACGCTGGAAGAAGGATGATTAATCTTGTGATCATCCGTGACTTCTCAAGCTTATGGCCCTGACTGGCAAGGTCATTCAGAGAGACTTTCAGTATTAACTATTCTGAAGTAATTAAAAATATTAAAGCCTTTCCCAAATTCCTCTTTGAAAGATTGAGTTTAAAAGTCCCTCCTCCTCCGCAGGGTGCTTATTCAACGCTATGCCCCTTCTGTTGAGCGCTGAGGAATTAATTCAGTGCTGAGTGGAAGCAAGGGGGCAGCTGCTCTCACTGCCTACCCTCTGTCTATGTTAGGGAAAGAGCCCGCCAGGCTACTCCTGCCATGGGAACAAAACCACAGGGATCGGCCTTCTTCAACAGTCTTCATTTGTTTCCTTACGTCCCAGAGCTCGAAGTCCAAGGCTGGGAAACCGGCTGCTGTAGTTTCTGATAAGGAGCTCTTCTTGGCTTGTAAAAGGTCTCTTCCTGTCTGGGACAGAGGCACTGGCCAGGGAAAAAGGACTCTCTGACATGTCTTCTCGGAAGAATATTAATCCTGTCAGAGCCCTCTGCTCATGACCTCGATTTGAGCGAGCTTACTTTTCTAGGGGCCCTCTCTCTCAAGTCAGCTGTTGGAGGAGTTCAACATATCAACTGAGGAGGCAGACACTCGACCCTAACTAAGATAAACACGCAAATAAATCCCAATTCTGAAGTATGGAAAAGATGAATGCTCTGGGTAGAGCTGAGGTCCCTGGAACTGTTCTTAAATATTTCAACTATCCATTCAAAATAGAAATCAAAAGACCCAAGAAAATTTGAGAATTACATTGTGCTGCATAATTTTTGGGACCCTGTTTTATTCATACCTGTCCTCTATACCCAAACAGCAATCTCTGACTCTCTTGGAAAGGGTCTTCTCATTTTCAGAACCTTAACTATAAGTCTTAATTCTGGAGATTTGTCATTAGACACCTTATATGTCAAGTACTGGACCTGCTGGTATTTGTTAAAATCAGAGGAAGGGAAGAAAAATGTGTTCTGTATTTGCAAGCATTCATTTCCCAGTTTCCTTTTCTTTTTCTTTTTTTCCCATTTAAATGTTCCTATACAGAACTGAAGTGTTTTGTGATCGTGACTGTGACTTATACAAAAGACTGTACAAATGTGGATTGCTGTTTTTGTACTGCATGTCCTAAAGTAAATACAGTATGATCCCAGTTTAAGTCTCTGGCATAAGAAAATCAGTTTGGGAAATTTTAGAAGTTTGCAAACCAAGACAAGCATGAATGAATAAAGAGACTATTGACTGTAGGCCTGTTTATGGCATTGTTATTTGAAACGCTGAAAGGCATTATTAAAGTTCACTTATGAGCACAGAAGTCAGGGCTAAACCCCACTGGGTCTATTGGGGAAGAGGGATGAATTTCTTGATGGATGGTATCTCTCCCTAAAGAACAAGTAAGTATGCACCCACTTCAAGTACTAAGGGGCAAGGAAGGACCTGGGCAGGCCTCAGAGCACAGACATAGGCTTTTCTCTTATTATTGAATCATTTTTACAGAAATTTTCTTTGATACTGATATTTTAAAAAGGACATAGAAAAACATCAGAGTTTTTTTTAAACATTTATTTATTTATTTATTATGTATATAATATTCTGTCTGTGTGTATGTCTGCANCCTTTGGAAGAGCAGACAATGCTCTTAACCTCTGAGCCATCTCTCCAGCCCCGGAGTTTTTTAAAATGGAGAAGAGGGTGGCAAGTTGACTTAGAGCAGTATGAAGAAGGGTGCTTATGAGTCTAGTTCTCAGAGTTTCTGTCTGCAGTACTGGGTAGACTGGGAATACTGGTCTAGTGTATGAGTGTCTCTGGATATATGAGGCCAGACAGGTGGATTCCATGTAGGTTTATAAAAGTTGGATTCAGAATGCTAGAAGTCACATTGTGAGAAAACTTTAAGTCAGCACTTTCGTGAGTGACTGGCTATCTTGAGTAGATGCCAGACAAGATGGGATTAGCCTCTTCAAGGTCCAGTCAAAGCTTGCTGGTAGAGGATAGGTACTTGGATGATAAGTGTGATTTCAGATCCAAGGAGATAGCCAATACTATTCCAGGCAGAAGTAATAAGAGAGCCTCCATTTCAAAGATAAGGCAAGACTGGTTGTTCCTCTAAGGTGGTCTGTCAGGTCAGTCTGGCAGGAAAGATGGCTTCTTCAGACCCCCAGTGATGCAGCAGTCTATGTATGACTTATTCAGGTACCTGTTTCTAAGACTATGACCATTATAATTATGTAAGCCAATCTCTTTACTGGTTAACTTGCTTTATTGGGAACAAATTAGGAATGAAGTAATTAAACTTTGGTGGTAGAGGTGTCAAGTTCTGATCAGGCAATACTTAGCTTTTCCACTCATCAGTAGCTATGGAGTGCTTTTACCTTAGCTATGGATATGAGAATAGCATCCACGTACAGCCCATAAATGTCAATTGATTTTCAGTTATTGTAACAAGGAATGATTGTTTGAGCAAATGACCATGAGAACATTAGATAGACAAATGCAAAGGAAAGCAATGAAATTACATCACATCACATAAAAACTCAAACACATTTAGACTTTTGTATAAGAGGTAAAATTAGAGACCTGTTCTACGAAAATGGGACAATCTAAACACCTTGTTCATTTTTTTAAAGTAGGTCATAAAATGTCAACAGATTGCTGCCTGTTAAAAATTAAAAATGGTTGCTCTTCAAAAGATGTATATAAAACTGAACAGGTAGTCACAGACTGGAAGAATATACTTGGGAAATATAAGCTTGCACAAGGACATGCATCCAGAAAACATAAGAAACTCTTACAGTCCAGTAGCAATAAGAACACACAGATGAAAATGCTTGAATGGGTATTTCAGCAAAGACGATGCTCAGTTGGCAAATAAGTCCGTGAGAAAAGATTCAGTGTCACTACATACATGAGAGTTCCTATGATTTAGCAGCCTTGTTGGAATGGCCTTAACCCTAAAACACATTTATGAATAGGAATATATCACTGCTAGACAATGGAGTACTACTCGACGGTAAAAATGAAGAAACTATAGCTATGTAATCATGTAACATGATTGAATCTCAAATACAATCTCGTTTTGGTGAATGAAAGACGTTAGATAAAAAGAACATGCCATGTGATTCCTTCAATGTGAATATCTGAGACATTTGCAATGGAAGCAGACCGATGATTGCCTCAGGATGAACACAGTGGAAGAGAGAGATGAGAAACAACTGAACAGACTCTGTAGCAACAATGAATATTCTCATCATCTTAATCATGGCTTGCATTCATACTGTGACCATATCCATCAGCACTCTCCAGGTTCTGTTTTTAACATTCACATTTCATCAGCAAGCAATAAAGATATTTGAATATGCATATGTGCTATTAGCACCTGTGCGCCTTCATGCAGGTATGTTCCCATCTACAGGGACATATATTCTTTGATAACTTAGTGAGTTTTCTATCCTCACTTTGCATTTACATGGCCTAGAAAGAAACACAGCCTCACCACTTCATGGAGAACAGGACTCTGAGCAGAGGAGGGGCCTCAACCCCCATGAGCACACTTGTATTGTTGCAGTGATTCACTTCCCCAAGCTTGATTTATATATCTTGTTTCACTTCTATTTTTCAAGCTGTTTGTTACCAGTGTTGAGACTGTACACCCTCGGGAACCATCTCCTAGCCTTGTGTTCTCTTATTGTCTTTCCAAGGTCTGGTGCCTCTGGAAGTAAGTAGGATGGAGGGTGAAGCGGTGCTCTGAAATGTTCTTCCCCCCATGAGGGAGGTCCTCCTCTTGGAATCCCCTGTCCTCTACCCCCACAGCTCAGGTCCTCCCTGAGCAGTTGAGTGCTTTCTGCCGGATCAGCTCCACTACAAGAATTCACTGTGGGCTAAAATCTGGCAGATCAGAGCTGAGGGAAGACAAGTGATTTGAAAGTAATATTTGCTCTTAAAATGACAAGCAAGCTTTGCAGGTTTCTGTTATTTTTCTGTGTTCCAATGAAATTGTTGGGCATTTTGACAATTCATCAAGACATTTCGATTTGCCAAATAGTGGGCACTTTTGCTTGTTTTAAAACTGTTTTTTTTTTTAAGAAAATAAACTAAACTACAATTTTAAAGGTCATTTCTTCTTCAGGTAAGCTCCTACCAGAACAGCCACTAAATGTACAGAATTCACGTGTATTTACTTTCTAACAGGAGTTCCCTTCCTGTGCCACAGAGTTGAACAAATTACCTCACCTTTTCCATGTTAACTCACACCAGTTGGGCAAAGGTTAAAAATGACATTGGGTCATCTCCATGACATAAACGGATAAGTCATTTTCCCCTCTCACACATTTTATAGAAGGGAAACAAAAACCAAAACAGGTTCTGCTCAGTTATGGTTCCCCCCCCCAGCTTGACTGTGGCAACTTTGCCCTCTGTGACCTCCAGACACTCCTGTGATATAAAGTAACTTGCCTGCCACCAACAGTCTGTTCTACTCCACTGCTGTTCCACATTCATGTATCATGGTACTGTGGACACCCTTGTATATAGAGGGGACACGGGGTACCCCACCTTGCAGGTCGTACTTACTATCGTAATTACAAAAGGAATTTGACATGATCTTCCATTATGTTTGGATATTCATTACCGGTGTAGAAGAGTGTTTCTTTGACTGTGTGGGTTGGTACCTCACTGGAAGACTAACTTGCTGTCAAATCATGATGCTATGTCCAGCTGGAGGAGCTCTGCATCAGGGAAGTTTTCCACATTTCTGAAATTATAAAATCTGCATGAAGCTGAGGTAATTTTCTAGGAGGAAGCATAGAAGAAAAGACTGAACAATTGATCCTGCGGTAAAGTGTTGGTGAGGGAACGCAAGTGAACTACAGTGGATTTGCATTTGTGTAATAAATCTTCATCCACTCCTGTGTGTGTTAGTAGCCATAGCCAGAACAACTCTGAAGAATTAGATACCATACTTGTGGATACTCCGACGCTCTAATAATTACTTAAAATTGTGGCGAAGTCATGTTTGCCAGAAATAAACAGATGAGTAAGGTCCAGGGCTGCACATCTATGGATGGGAGTTCAGTTCTTAGTGATAAACCTTAGAGAAGACGTTGACAAGTAGGTGTCTGGTTGGTGGTTTGACTTATCCAGTTAAGAGCTTTGTGAAAAATTGTGGGAATGATTGTGCTCTCAGATATCTGAAAAGCGATCCCAGCAAATCTTGGTTCTGTTCTCCTAAAAGCATAGTGTTGGGAACAAAAGCAGAAGCTGTGAGGCAGTAGGTCAGGGTTCTGTGTAAGGAAAAAAAGTGAATGTTTTGATTTAGATACGCCGTATAAGACAATGCACTTTTTGGAAGTGGTAATTTTCTTCACACCAGGAAAGTGTATCCAGAGGCTGCACAAACATCTTGGGTTGGTGTAGATCAACATTTGTCACCTGCAGATCACTACTCAGTCAGGCATGGCAAGACTCGGGGTCAGGTGGCTTTGAGGGACACTATATACTCCCTAGAATATTCACTGTATAACAGCACATTAGAGACATTGTGACAAAACCTGTTTAGCATTATGTGAGCCTGCATTTCCCACATGTGTTAAAACTCCAGACATTTTTCCCATATCATGGAGCAAGCATGCTTCAGCGTACACTTTGGAGAATGCAGCCATAGGAAGCAGGCCAGATAAGTTTGGTTCCAAGAAGCCCCTCTCTCCATATGTCTGAGTGCAATGTTGAATGCATGCTTAGGCACACACGTGTGTGACAGAGCATAGGTATCAAGGCTTGTTTATGTGTAGCTGACAATTTTGAAAGAATTTCCTGAAGAAATTATAAATTGATAGCACATTGAATAAATAATCCTTTAAGAATCCTAACTGCTTCCAAAACACTGCAATTTTTAACTTTCCCTTCGAGAGGGTTTTAAAGCCAGCTGTATTCACCACACATCAACAGCCACTCATCAGCGGGAGGGTAATGCTACAGCCTATAACTATTTTCTTCTTTCATCTGTCCCTCCTTTACGTTTGGGCAAACAGCCAATTTCTTGAAAGTGGTACAGGAGGGCCAAAGGGGATGTGAGAGAATACAGGGTAATGGTTGGGCCACATCTTAAACATCTGGTTTTAATTATGTGTCAGCACCATGCAGGGAACGTAATTAGTGTGACTGAAAATAACCACGTGTCTGTTGAAATGGTAGGTATGCACCTTTTACCCTAGCGAAGACGCCTGCCCAACTCAGCACACGCCAGCATTGGGTGACCAACAGTGCTCCGAGTGTGCAGTTTCGCTTCCTCGTCCCTCTCTTGGCTCTCTGTCGTTCCTTTCCTGTGGTTTGCTATCTGGAGAACTACTACTTTGGCAAGGGCTGAGGACTGAGTCACAGATGTGCCCTTGCTCACGTCTTCTGTAATTTGAAGGCAGGATCTGACACACATCCCTGCACAGCTGTCACGGACAGCTGGTTCCGTTCTTGAAATGCTATCTCTGCTCACACTCAGACACACCTGCGGGGCTATTTTCACCCCCGACTGCAAGGTTCAGAAAGCTGTGCTGGGGGTTGGGAGACTGGGGTGTTCCCTAACACCCCTGTCAGCACTATTTTTTTTTCTTATGTGCTTTGAGGCTCACTGTAGATTTTCTTCCTTAGAGTCCAACAGGCACTGGGTCACTTCAGTTCTGATAACCCTCATTATTTAAGACGACATACCTTGGTCCAGTTAGCCCAACAAAAGAAGTAGTGGCTTTCAAAATGACCCATGGATGACAAGTGCTGTTTCTGTAGTCAAACTTAACTTCAACTTGTCAAGTTTATTTTTACAATTTTTTTAGTGTGTGTTCTTTATTAATGTACTGGCTACTAATATGATCATGACCTATCAGATAAAAGGAATCTCCATTAAAACAAAGAAAAAATAGCTATGTAGCTATTTTCAAACTCTTCTTATGAATGGAAGTTTTTTTGAAATAAGTATCTCTTGAATTATCGTGATTTTTAAAAGGAAAAACCATATGAAATGAATGAGGAGCGGTGTCATGGTGGAATCTTCTCACCCCACTGTCACTGACACTCCTCTGGTAACTGAGGGTGGACTGAGCTGGAATCCAGGAAGCCAGAAGATCAATCCCCGTTGTAATGGAAAACATGAGGTTTCTATGATGAAGTCGAACCTCTCACACGATAACACTATGGTCTTCATGTGTTTTGTTATTCTCTTTGTCACTTTTTTCCCAAATGCGTGAATTATATAAGAATCTGTTATTTGTAAGACTTCCCAAGGAGTGCAACACATATGTGAGGCACATTCCCGAAGCCTTAGATTGGAAGGTTTTGTGTTGTACTTTGCCATCTGCTTTTAAAGAACTAAGGTAAATAAGTCACAAACCTACATTCATTGTTTTCTATACTTCCAGATTTGGAAAGTTGTAGCCTTAGATTATCCCCTACAACCATAACAAAGCACAGAATTTGAATCTCTGGGTTTTTTTTTGATCCAGTACAGTCAGTATGTTGTTTGCCAGCATGATACATGAAGAATAACAGATTTTTTTCTTTTATAATTCAGATTATTATAATTTTGTTCCTTGATCTTTGGTATTTAACATGGAAAAATACTTAAAGTATTGAAAATGATGATTCTAAAGAGAAAGATAGACAAAGTAGGCCTTGGAGGTGGAATAGTCTGTCCCCAGTAACCACACAGAAACTTAAATTATAAATGCTCAGCTGATAGCTTAGACTTATCACTAACTAGCTCTTACAGCTAAAATTAACCCATATTTCCTATCTACGCTCTACCACATGGTGCAGCACCTTTCCTCAGCACTGCATGTTCATCTTGCTCCTCCCTGTGTCTTCTGCCTGGAACGTAGGTATTCATCTCTTCCTTTGAAGAGATGACCCTGAGTGTTTAATATTCCTGGTTTCCCAAGTGCTTATGTTTGAGCACAAGTATCATGTGCCTTCAAGTGTCAGTCTAATGACATTCATGTTGTCCTTATCGAGAAATCGCCCAAGGTCTTTTACTTTGTCCTCTGGTGTCTTGATAGTCCAGAGTCCTCTGCTCTCAACCCCCAGCCCCACACCTTGTCCTTAGGTCTCATACATCTTGATGCTTTGCTAAGGTCCTCAAATACCAAAAGCTCCCCCAGAGTCTCTTTGTCTTAAATGCCTGCCTCCTAGTTTCCCCCTTCATAGGCTTATGACTGAGAGCTCTCAGCCAAGTCTTAGCTCCCCAAGTAGGTCTTCTTGGCTATTTCCTTTCAAGGAGGCTCCTTATCTCCCAGTGATTTCCCCCTTCAGTATAACTTTAAGTCATATGGTGGCAAATTGTGCCTGCAGTGATCTCAGTGATTCATCCGTTTTCTTAGATGTTGCATGTCTTTACTTTGTCTGCATCTTTGAGAGCAGAAAATCACATTGTTCTTCACAAAATCACAGTGGCAAGAATCTTACCTGCCAAGAGCTAGACATGTTTCTGTTGTGTGTCCTGAAAACATGCACGTCAGTTCACTTGCCAGTCCAATCCATCACTTTTGTTGTTTTTTCTAACCTTATGTTTTCTGACTCTGTATCATTGTAAGCTTCCTTAAAATAATATTTTTGGAAGCTGTTGGCACATGCTTTATTTTTAAACATGTCTTTTGCAGAATTAATCAAGTCCCTAGAGCAGAGTTTCATAATCTAGTATTGAGTGGAATATAATCTGTCACGGTCATAGAATTCTTCTGAAGACCACAAGGGTGGCAAATATGAGCACTGTGCTCAGTGTGCAGTTAGGTTTGGGAAGCAGAGCAGCAGCTGCGAGGAAATTGAGAGCCTAGGGAATGTGCCTTGGCTAGAGCTTTTCATAGCACTCTGCCACCCTGATTTCTCTGTATTGTAAAGTTTTCTCCCTTTGGCATCTGGTTCAAGTGAAGCTAAAGCCATGTGTTGGGGCTAGGAAGTGTGGTGGGAAGGCTGGGGACTTCTAGCAAATGCAACAAGCAATACCAGATGAAGGTCTTCAGAGTGTTGGGAATTGAGTTGGTGATTATTTCCTCCCTTGTTATTGCTTTTGTTGGGTTTTTGTCTAATTGCTGCTTATTTGACCTTTTATGTATTTTAGCAGATGTGTAATATGTGAACTGAAATGGAAGTAAGATGTGACAGGTTTGCTTTCACTTTATGTTTATGTACAAAGTATGCATTACTAAACAGCAAATTCGGGAAAGCAGTGTTTCTATTGTTTGCTTTAATCTTGATTTCCATATGGAACTCAGTCAAATAGCTTCCCCAAATCCTTAATTCAGAAAAAAAAGTATTTTAAAGCCAGAAACTTGCTATTAAAGTTCTTTTGAAGAAGAAAATCATTTATGGTACAATTTTTCCCTTATGTTAGATGTGTTTATTAAAAACAGCTATTTCTGTTTTAAGGTTTTTTTCCTTTATAATCTGAAAAGGATAGGTAACATGTGACATCTTTTGTAAAAACCATTTTACTGTTCTCTCTGTTGCCTTTTCTGCTGTATGGGGATGTCATGAACTCGCTTAGAGCTGAGTAGATCATTGGGGCAGATTTCAGTAATGAATTAGGGATTATTTCTGCTCAGGGCATTCATACATGTGAAAGCATTCCACAGAACTTCACTAGCTTCTGCTCTGATAGTTGTAACAGGGTGTACAATACAGCAAACGACAGGTGCCACGTATAATTAAACTCTGAAGAGCTCATAGTATTTGCTAAAAAGTGATTACCAAGAAATAATACTCATCATTAAGAAACAATACTTATGATTTATTGCTCTCCTGCAGATGGGAATTCTCCCATTTCAGAAGGAACGCATTTTCTTAAATGTCTTGTGCCTTGGTAAAGTCATTTCTTTAAGACTGTCATGTTCCGTCTGTATCTTAAAGTGCTGAGACCACCAACATCACTAGTAATACTTGGATTCCAGAATAATTTAGTGACTAGATATCACTTCTTTATGGGGTATTTTTACATAGATAAAGGTTGGCTGTTCATATTTGTGTGCATGATTTTTTTTCTTTTTAGTATTTAGGAGGTTAGTCAGCAGCATTGCAATTACCAAAGGAGTATCGTCTGTGATTGAGGCTGGCTTAGTAAATCTGAACCCATAAGAGTAATAGCCAGAGGTCCAGATTGTAGCATGTTATCCAGATCAGTTTAGGATTAACTGTAGAGAAGATTTAAAACAAACAAGCAAACAAACAAACAGCTCCCTTCCAAAAGGCATGTTATCCAGACCAGTTTAGGATTAACTGTAGAGAAGATTTAAAACAAACAAACAAGCAAACAGCTCCCTTCCAGCTGGCCTGACTGAGTCGTGGCTGTGAGCTAATGACTCGGGCTATCAGTGGTTTTTCCTGACCCCGTGCTTTACAGTGAGACCAAGTCAGTTATAATAATTACCAAATAGAAAGAGCCAAAATAAAAAACAAAACAAACACTCAACTTAAAATAAAACAAAAAAAACATCAAAAAACTCTACAGTTTAACCTGAAGGAGAAATCGTCTGGAGATATGAAAGCTGTTGTTTATTATTTTCACTTTATATTTTCTGTATATATACATTTGTGTGGAGTGTGGAAGTGAACATTAGAGTCTTCTCTAGTGGCCTACATTTCCTTTTTGAGTCTTATTTGGTCTCTCATTGAACCCAATAAGGTTCTTAGTTAATTAGAATTGCTGGTTATCCACTGATCTCTCCATCCCGAGTGCTGGGATAACTGTCATGTGTCATTTCACAGGGATTTTACATGGTTTGGGGGATCCAAATTCAGGTTCTCATGCTTGCAGAGCAAGACTGAACTGCTGGCCCTGCCATAATGTTCTTGGAAGACCACGAGATATAAGTGAATGACTAGGAAATCGAAAGCAGAGCAAAGGGGAGGATATCATAGGGTTACAGTGACGGAATCCAGTCCAATCCAGTGGGTAGGAAGTTTGTCGTTCATCCAAAACCCGAACAAGCCAACACATGTGAAGAAACTGACTGGAGTGTTTATAAATCCATAGGCTTCCAGGCATCATGCCTTCTTTAGGTGCTGCCATTTTCCAAGCACTTACTGTAGGAACATGATTTTCACACAAGCCAGGGACAAACTGTATGCATCCACGTTATCCTAGCAGAATGTCAAGTGAGTAAAGCTCACAGAGGCTTAGCATTTCATCCCATCATTAATAAAATAGACTTGACGCTTGGCTTATGGTTTCAAGGGTTAGTGTGTTTTTCCTTGCTCTTGCTTTCCGTGTATGCCTTCTCAGTGTGATTGCTGAGACAGAACTCTAGAAAACATGGACTCTGGCCTGCTCACCTTGGTCACCCTCACTTTTCTGTGTCACTGAAAAGAGATCTGAAGATAATTAACTGTAATTGTGTTGGAGGGAGGGCCGCTTGTTGGTTCCCAGCTCCCTGGCTAGCTTAGACCCAAAATAATCGCACAGAAATTATTGGCTAACTCTTATATTAATTTAACCCATTTCTATTAATCTGTGTATCGCCACCTGGCTGTGGCTTACTGGCTAAAGTTCCCAGCGACTATCTCCGGTGGTGGCTCCCATGGCTTCTCCCTGACTTCACCCTTCTTCTTCTCCCAGCATTCAGCCCAGTCCTCCCCACCTAGCTCTGTTCTGCCCTTGCCATAGGCTTAAAGCAGCTCTTTATTTAAAAACCAATAAAAGCAACACATAGACAGAAGGAACTCCCACACCACACACACATTTCTGTTGCTGGTATGACTGTGGTGATGTGAGAGTGATTTTGGTGATGGGCATTCCTGGTGTTTCTAAGTACTTCCTCAGATTCGCCACAAGTCTTCACCAACAGGACATCTGTCTTAGCTAGTTCTCCCACTGTAGACTATGTCAGGGCAAGACTTAATGAGCATCTTTAACAGTTACACTTCTAATGACAAGACCTACCATTTTAATTCTCAGCAGTAAATAATTCATTTTCTCTCCTATTCTGGCTTCCTACCAAACGGCTTTCTGATAGGGGAAAAACAAATTTAAGTGTTAGTTTGGTTTCTAAGGATAAAAAAAGGTGCTGTGGGGACAGATTTCAATTGCCTCCTTTCACCTCTTGTTGGTTAGAACACAGGCAGTACGCTTGAGTCCCGCTTACCCTTAAAAGGGAACATAACAACAACAGTGTCCAAGAAGAACTATTCATCTGAATTCAGGCCAAAAGCTTGGTGTATTACCAATATGAGACACTAATGGAAAGTACAGTATCTACAACCGAAGGGCTGTTCTGAAGGAAGAAACTACACACATTTTTTTGTATCTTTTCCTGCAAAGATAAGAATCTCTTATATGCTTATAGTATGGGTAAATATACTCTGCCATATATCATAATACTTGTATAGATCAATGGCTACAACATAAATATATTGCTCTCAAGAGGCAGAAACATCCTTCCATAAAGAATAAGCAAAATTTTGGGAGAAATCATTTCACTTAGATTTTACTATTGATAAGAGAGCAACAGCAAAACCCACAGCAGAAGTCCAGCTGCTGACCTTTGTTTAGGTCCAGGCTGCGGAGTGGGTTAAACTGTAGTTGAGCGTTCGCAAGTCTGGCATGGAAACCTGTAGGCTGGTTTGCATTCTGCAGCTGCCGCAAGCAGAAGCCAGCTGGGAGCCTCTCAGAACCCACTTACTGGAGTGAGTGAGAGTTTAACGTTTTGCTGAGTAGGCAGAAAGTTCTTCTTTTCCTTCCCACCCTCTTTGTGAAAATTCACTATAAACTTAAAGGAAATGGGAGATGAAAATAATAAAAATATGAACTTGTAGTAAACACATATTTTAGTACTTAAAGGTCATGCACCCCACTATACTGAACTTAAGTTATTGTGATTGCATACCAGCTTTGCAGTATTGATTACATCAGCTTTTGCATAGAGTTTAATAGCGATCTGTTCAATCTATCTGAAAGTCAGAAATCTTCCCACGGATCATAATGTAGTTTGTCTTAATCAGGGACATTGTGAGGCCAAGAAACCAAGAAGCATGCATGGCACAAAGCAAGACCATCACCATTCCTGAAAAACATCATCATGCCTTTTCTTTAGGCTGTAGTCAGATGTCCTTAGGTGACCAGGCAAATCACCTTCCATGCCTTTAGGAGAAGATGGGGCAGTTCATCTTGATTCTGATGAGACAAGCTGGTTATCCAGAGCTATTCAGTAGACAGCAGATTCTATAAGCATCAGTTGGCATTCTCTCTTAAGAGCCTCAGGTAACCTCACTGCACACACCTGGACTGTGAACTAAATGTGTAGCGCAGTGATTTATAGGCCTAACAATAAAACTATGTGAATGTCCAGTAGCGCTTTGCAAATGCCTATTTCAGATCCTTCAGGTGTCTGCCAGAAACCCTGCTGCTCCATGAGCCGTTGTCTTCCAACTGGTGGTGTGTCCTGTGTGTCATTTGAAAATATATAATAAATCTCTGTGATTCCCATTGCCATGAATCGTGACATGCAGTAGAAATCAAAGCTCTTGGAAGCAGCTAAATTGGCTATGCTCAGCATCATTGTATATTCAGGGGCCAGGAAGTTTTAATTCTGTGCGTTTCCGCTAGAGCGTGGAATACTCATTGTAGTAGTGGATAACATAAAAAAAATCAGGGAGCAGAGACTTAGTGCATTCATTTATTTACTCCCGCCAAGCAACATTTGCGGAACCCTAAGAAAGCATAAGACACTCTATGAGAATCATAGTGAATGTATACATGCCATTTCCACCATTACCATCTGTACGATGAGCAGAAAGTCATCTCTCACAATCCTCTATTAATCTCTCTTTTGACTTCCCATACATGTCAGAAGCTTTGGGGAGATGTTTCATACTCTCTGTGACTTCACAATTCTGTCTTGTTTCTGACACGCTTTCATGTAACCATTGAATTTAGGGAAGGCAGAGGGCATCTTTCCATCCATCTCCTTGTTCATCAGTGCCATTATTGGTACATACTTTGAACTTAGTATGTGTTTTTAAGACAAAAGATGGAGTGATATAAGGGTTTTGCACTAAAACTCTCTAGATACTGGGGACTGTCCTTCATCTGGGAGAATACTACACTGTTGCTTCTCCCAAATGTGTGACACTAAGTGACCATTCCTGAAAGTGTAAACTGAGAAGTGTTGTACTAATCTCTAGGGTCACTCGCATTTAATTGACAGTTTTCTTGATGTTTAAGGGATTTTGTGGGAATTTATTCAGCTATCATGTGTCCTTTGTGGCGTCAAGCCTTTAATTGTCAAATTGACACAACTTAAGGTCACCAAGGAACAAATTCTCAATGAGGGGTGGCCTACATGAGGTTGGCTTGTGGGTGTGTCCGTGGGGGGCTGTCTTAATGAAGGTAATTGATGTGGGAAGACCCAGTCCACTGGCGGTGGCACCATTACCTAAGCAGACCATTCTGAGCTGTGTATAAGAAAGGAGCAATGCAGCTGAGGGCAAACGAGCATCTGTTCATTCATTGCTCTCTGCCTGCTCTCGACTGTGGATTTAATGCCAGTTAACTGTTTCAGACTCCTGCCTTGACTTTTCCATAATGACGGACTGTAGCCTGGAACTGTGAGCTGAAATAACCCCCAACTTGCTTTCTGTGGAAGGTTCCCACACCCTGATAAGCCTCTTAGCCGGCGCAGTAATCCAAGTCAAACCGAATTAATAAGACCAGGTTTAATAAACAGAACAAAGCAACTCCCAGGTGAGTCTCAGGAAAAGAAAACAGGAGATAAATCATGGGTGCAGAGACTAGGTCTTAAATACCCTGTAGGCATGGTCTTGAGCATCTCGGGGAGGAGCTGCCCCTTGGTGGGCTTTCTGAGAAAGGGTGGGGTTAAGAATGGAGAGAGTGAGGCTGGAACAGAGCGTCCAGCTAAACATCCTGTCAGGCATTTTATTGTAGCAATAGAAAAGGAACTAGGACACCCCCAAGTTTTTGTCCTTAAAATAGCTCAACTATTGAAGAAAAATGACTAAAAATTAGTCTCTAATGAAATACCAAGCCTCATTTATTCTTAAACTTTTAGCTTCCATTTTGTTTTACAAAGCGTAAATTATTCTGGTGTATGTTTCCATTGATAGCATGGTAGATGTGAGTGGATGTCAGGAAGAAAGCCGTAAGGGATGTTCCTGTCTTGTCTAGAGGGAGAAGTAAATGGCCCATGTCGTGGTTTGCAATCTGGGTTACGGTGACTAATGTGTCCCACAGGAAAAGGTTGTTCGAGTTGTAATTGCAGTGTCTGTCTGAGTCATTCCTGGAGTCTTAGGTGAACTCAGAAATCAACAGCTTGTATTTTACGTGACCTTTTCCCACATCTGCTTGTGTTTGTATTTTCTTTTCATTCTGCATTTAGTCTTCGGTGGTCATATCTAGGGTTTTAATCTGGGAAGGTGTGAGGTTGGTGGTGGTGGTACAGAGCAGTGGTTGACTATCTAGAGGTCAAGTAGATGCTGAGCATCCAGAAGAGACCACAGCAGCCCTCGTATCCCAGGATCTGGGCATCTCACCATATCATCCTCCCAGTCTCTAGGAACCCTGGAACCAGTGAAGGCTCTTGATTTGGGACCGTTCTTAATCTGACTTGTTTCTTAGACATGGTAAGAATAAAATATAATAGACTGACTAGGAATAAGCCAAGATTTGCCCCAATTGTCTATTGTACAATATTGTAATCTTCTAACTCAGCTTCATTTTTCTTGTTTCCCAAGCACGTATTTGCTATCACCAGTGTGTTATAGTGTATTTACCAATACAGCTAGGAAGTAATGTAATTTTTTGAGTAAAGAAATGTAAATTTAGGACAGGTTAGAAAATGAATTCTTATGAAAATCATGTTGGTAATGCATTCTAGATAGTATTTGAAGCCATATATTGATTGCCTTGTTATAGAAATAATCTATTCTCATGTTGTAAATACTAATCATAATTTATGAAATAAAATTGAGCTTTGGGATATATGGCACTAGAGGGTAATAAATCATATTAGACATAGTTTCAATAGTGAAGTGATTACATGTTTTCTTGCCCTATCATGGAGTCAAAATTTATATTTCAAATCACTAATATATGTTGACTCTTTAAGATAACTTCTAAAAGCATGACTAGAGGTAGTTCAGTGGCTGAGTATTTGCACAAGTTTCTGGTTTCAGTACCCAAACTGCACACATGTATGTGTATGCATTTGTACACACACAGTAGTTAATAATTATATGAAGATATAACATGTAGATAACTGTCATAGCTTCAGGGAACTGAGGCATTGAGGCTAAGGGAAAAAGATGAATGGAAACTTACTAGATCAATGTACTGTGCGCATGTGTGTGTGTGTGTGCGTGCGTGCATGTGTGTATGTGTTTCCTTCATAGACTCTGTCTGGAATAGCAAGGTAGCAGCAGTTCTTCCCTGGTGCTCACATTGAGAGTTAGTGGTTTATGACACCTATAAACTTTGTGTAAAGTTCTGCATACATGAGCATCTTTCTTGGAAGGAATCACAGGCTTTTTGCAGGTCATGAAGTGATAACCTAATGCTGTTAGAACTCACTAATGGCTGTAAGTGTTTTGATTTGTAATTTGCCTTTTCTTGTATGGAAGCCAGTGTGTTTAGGGGCAAGATTCTAGGATGAGGCTAAAGGCATAAATCCATAGTTCCCTCCTTCCCAGCTCACTTACAATGTACTTACGTATAAAATAAGCAACCAAGCTAAGCCTTTCATTTTTTTTATAGCCAAGTCAGACAGATTATATGAATGCCCAGAATAAACCATTAGCTATTTTTAATTGGAAGCTATTAATATTGTTTGGGCATATGAGCCTGCCAATCCATGATATCCTGTATTAAATTTTTCATTCATAACCAATTGAAATACCCGCATATCGTGCCAGTGTCTTCCACCTAGTGTTTCCAAGAACGACAAACGGTCCAGCATTCTCTTGCCTCATCTCAGACCTAAGTGTCTGAAGTGCTTGGCTGGGGCCTGCTCTATATCAGTCGGGAGTGGGGGGGTCACTGGTGCCACAGGAAGAGACAGTGGTGACCCGGCCTCAGACTGGGGGAAATTAGAAGAGCTAGTTTTTGTTTTCTTTGAGTTAAAGTGAAAAGTGGAATAGAGTTGAGGACGGAGTGGAAAGAATGAGAATATTTGTCTTGGCATTCTGCTGGCGGTTACATTCAGTGCCTCGCCAACAAGGCAATCGTAAGCAAGTCCTA
>LOJH01021692.1:0-18528 GCA_001685095.1 Ellobius talpinus
CAGACAGATAGATAGATAGATGATAGATAGATAGACAGATAGATAGAGTCACAGAGAGAGGACTTCCATTTGGCATGGGACCTCCCTGTTAGAAAGATGGATGTGAGCAAAGAGTTGTGATCACGATCTCAGCAAGAGAGAGGTATGGAGGTTAGCCATTCCATTGGATCCTTTATCACAATGATTAGAACTGAATCCTTCAAGATATAGGAGATAATTTACACCAAGGAAACAGAAGTGGAATTAGGTGGAAGGACCAGAGTATGGTCAGAAGCCTTGCTGCGGGAGGCTGCAGTGTCCCGTAGGAATAGGAGCAACATTTAAAAGTCACGTTCCTCTAGGAAATGTGGACATTGTACGAGGAGGTCGGGAGGCTGAGGACAAAGGTCAGGGGTGTGGAGATGGTCTCGCCCTCCCTAGCTATATGCCCTAGAATAGTAGTATGTCTGTCATCCTTGTCCTGAACCAACGGTGCTCAGATCTAGGTAACATATTTGGGGATCCTTCCAGGAGCAAAGGGTGCTGCTCCAGCAGCTAGAGTGGCATGCTTAGCCTTCTACCATGAGGAGGATCCTAGACCTGTCCTTTACATCTTGCTGGATAGAGGCCCTGTCCTCTTGTTTAGACCCAAGTCAACACTGTGGACCTGCTGTAGGAATCCTCTAGCTATAGGAACCACTGTCTCCTAGACTGTCTGTTAGCCAGCTTGGCACCCAAAATTACATTAGTTTGCTAGGCTATCTTGTTCTCCATTGTTTGGACACCTGAGATTTCCCCAGGGTCAACCAATGATTTCTGCATTAGGACCCTCAGTGTATCTCCAAGCAGGTGTTAGCCTTGCATTTTCCACAGAGTGGAAGGGACATCCAGCAAGCTGTGCAGGTGAGCCTCTGTGTTTACCATCACAGGCAAAGGGAAGAAAGCCAGAAGGGGGGTTCTGCTTGAAGAGATGAAGCCCAGAGGAGGGAAGTCGGTGTTCCCAGGTCCCAGAGACACCAGTGAGAATGGGCTTACTTCATTATAAAAAGGAAAATCTCATCCCTGGGGATCAAATAAAAATGAGCTAAAAAAATCCCTCAAATATTCACTGATTGCATTACTGTCATGCATTTGATCCTTATGCTGCCACCAGTAGATGGAGACCCCCATGTCACCCCCAATTTGCAGATGAGGGAGCAGAGCCTGGAGCAGTTGGATTCCTGGCCAAGGCCACACAGGTGGAGTGACTAAACCCGGCTGCGCACGTGGTCTGGCTCCAAGCTTAGACCCTCCTCGGTTCCTGTGGGAAGTGTTTGCTGGAGAAGACAGCAGACTGAGCAGCAGGGAGCAGAAGTGGAGGCTAATGTCAGATGCCTCGGGGTCGTAAGGGAAAGGAAGTGAGGTCATCTCTAGAGACAAGGCTTGGGAATGTTTAGTCATCTTGGTAGAACATGGTCTGAATATCCACTGTGGGAGAGTCCAGGGAGTTGATCACATGATTAAAAGGAATGCTGGCCAGCAGCAGGGGCCCAGCTGGTGCTGTCTAATGTGAATTTTGGAATGGAACTGATAAAAGGGGTTTTATGAGTTTCTCCAGCCACCTTCTGTGCGCAGGGGACCACAGATGAGCTGCATTGTGTCTTGCTGTCTTGCTCATTTCTTACGACCTCACACTTGATTGCAAACCTGGAAGAGCAGCATCGTGTGATGATGCAGGGAGCCATCTGTAGGGAGGAGAATAATAGGATCCCAGAGGGCCAGGACTAGGTCAGGTGAATGAATGATGGAGACTCCAGAGATGGAGGAACAGAGAGCCCACAGCTGGAAGGCCTGTGAAATGAGAGTGGACTCTGGGAGAACTGAAAGGGGCTGGTAGGTTGGAGTGGGAAAGAAGCCCTTAATGGAAATGTGTGCCTTGGTGTTCACTCCTTAGGACAGCCCAGAAAGCACTGCTCACTTGCAGTGAGTGGGTAGGTAATGATTTGTGTCAGGCCAGACGGAGGGGATGCTGATTTCACTGTTACTAAGGGGATGCTGATTTCATTGTTGCTAAGGGGATGCTGATTTTATTGTTACTAAGGGGATGCTGATTTCATTGTTTACTACCGAAGAAAACTGAGACTCTATAGGCTGGCAAGACTGGCCCCAGTCAAGGCCTGGGGTTTGCTAATGAGGTTGTATTACAAGCAGACCCAGCTTTCCAGAAACAGTAGCCTCAGGAGAAAAGAAATAAAGTCATTTTCCTTTGGAGGCAGAAGATTTAACATTGCTTAACAATAACACTTAACATTGCTTAGCCCTTAGCCTCAGGCAAGCTCCTAACTATCCAGCGCTAGGAATTGTCTTTGCCTGAACTAGCCAGGGTTCTGCCTTATTTTCGTGTGGTGTCATTTAGTTAGACAGCCGCCTGCTCAGGCTTGCTTTAAAGATGATGGAGTTCCCCAAAAGCTTAGTGATGAACCCCTAGATGAGAATGTATTTTATATCCATGTTTCCAAATTTGACATATAAGTCAAGGTTACTGACTTCACCTTAAAAACTCCTTTGACATCAGCAAGTGGCAGACTAAATCCTCTGTAATGATGGCCAGCGACTTTCTGTAGACGACCTAGTCCTATCTTTAATTAAAAAATTAATTCCACAAATATTTAAACTCTCCTGCTTTTGTGATAAAGAAGAACCTTGTGTTTAAAGATCTGTTTTCCCCTCACCCCTGGCAATGGGAGAGAGCAGGGAGCTGGTGTGATTCAGTGAAGAGGACAGGAGAATCCCCAGGCAAGGATGGAGAAAACCACATCACAGGCTCCCGGCAGGACCGGCAGATCGCACACCTCAGATGCCAGCAGGCCAAGTGTCTCATCACCTCTACTTCTCACTGGGCTCCCCTAGCCTGAGAGGGAACTGTGTGGTTTCGTTCTGGATCCCCAAATGGAGACTTGGGTTTGCCCCCCTCACTACTATCCCAGTGTCCAGGTGCTCTGGCACATCTGTCTGAGCTCCATCGTGGCTTCTTCTGTCCGCAAGGCAGCCGTGCACGTGCAGCTAATCAGGCCTACCATTGTGTGTGGGAAGGTACTTGGTGCCAGCATTATTTCCAGTCACCACACTGATGTCTCAGAGCTGGCAGGGTTTTGCCGATTCATCCGTTGCGCTGAAAGCTCCTGCACCACAGACAGCATCCACACTGTCTTTGTCACCAAGCTCCTTCAGCAGTGTTTACTCCTAAGCAGACTTGTTTGGAGTCAGCCATAATGGGACATTTCAGGGCCAATTAGGGAAAATAAACAGGAACTGGAAACCTATAGGCCTTTGTCTCAATAGCTGGTACTCTGAGCACGTCATCATGATCAGAAAATGCCTACTGCTTGTCCCAATCACCAAACAGCATCCCAAGAACAGACTGGGACCATGTCTACCTTCCATATCCCCGGGGCCCTCTCTATACCGTAGTGACCACTAGAACAGGGGAATTAATAAGGGAGTGAGATTTATAGAACTTTAAATGTTATTTCTGTGTTTTTGATTTACACACACACACACACACACACACACTCACACACACACACACCCACACCAGCAGTTTCTAAATTCAGGATGCAAGCTAGCCAGGAAGACATTAAAATGATTTTTCCCCTCCTCTCTCCACTTCCCCTAAGAATTTACTCCTTTCTTTGCCTTAACCACAATTTCCATAGACTTCAACAGTGAAAGCCGGAAACCTTATATTTCAAATGAGTTTTGGAAATGACTCCATTTCTCAAAATGAAAACAAAATGCTAAGCCAAGGGAAAAAAATAGGGGCAGGAAACTAAGCAAAGATGATGAGAGGAAAAAAACCTTACATGATAAAGGAAACAGGGAGCTATATAAAATACAGCCGCATCAAACATTTTAAAGCCTGTACTTCCCATATCCAACCATGGAAAATGTTAAAAATTGGTGCCCTGGTAAATATAAGGCTTTATTGTTTTTGAAAACAAACATATTTTTCATGTGTATGTGGGGTGCATGTGTGTGTGCACGTGCATGTATGTGCGTAAAATCACTTATATGGGTACACGCACATCTGTTCATGTGCATGTGGAGCCTGAAGCTTGCACTGGGGGTTCTTTCTTCCTTGAAGTCCATCTTCCTCTTTAAGGCAGAGTATCTCAGCTGAGGTCAGAGTTTGCAGTTACAGATGGTCTAGCTATCCAGCTCCCTCAGAGATCCTCTGCCTTAGGAGTGCAGGAATTTCAGGTGGGATACCACACCCACCTGCCATTTACCTGGGTACTGGGGATCTGAACTCTGATTCTCATGCTTGATGCTTGCCTGGCAAGCACTTTAAACAATGTGCCATCTCTCTAGCCCTAACATACTTTTTCTAAGAACAGATGGCCACCTAGGCTGTGGTTGATTCAGGATATTACTTTTGACACTTCACCTGCAGAAGTAGAGTCCACATGTCACTCAAGAGCAACTGCATCTCTGAATCAACAGCTCTGTAGCTTAGCTCCCGTGACAGTGAAGCCTCGTCTGCCCTTTCTAAGGTGAGACTCAGTTATTTCAGGCTGGTGGCTGGCATTAGCTGTTCTTTGTTTCTTTCTGAACTCACGAGTGCTCACACTCACAACTTATCAGACTCCCATGGATGGGTGCTGTAAGTCATCTTGGAAAGGTCCCTCTTTGTCATGTGCTCCTGATTGTAGACTAGCAAGACTGGACTCTACCACTCAGATAACAACCCCTACCTTTGTGAACTGTATCTCATTTTCAGGGGTGTCTCGTTACAGCATACGAGGATCAAGTTAGGTCAGCTTGGCCAGGCAAACTTTTCCCACGAAGTTCTTTCTATTTCCCTACTTATCTGGGCCTCTTAGCAATATTTGCTCACTGCCTGGAGGACAAGTCAGTTTCTAAAACACCTTCCAGGCCCACGTTTCTTTCTTGCTTTTTAACACCTGCCTGAAACTCCAAGGTTAAGACCCGCCTGCCCTTTCTCTCAGGAATCTTCTAGGACACAGGATTTACCATTTTATTGTCTCTAAGCTTGGTGCAGGATGTTCAATACCATTTTTATAGCAATGGCTTAGGGTTTCCATTCAGTATCCAATATTCTTCCTGACATGTTCAATTGCAGTGATACAGTATTTTCTCCCCTTAAAAAAGAACCCCCAAGTGTTCCAATTATTAGCACAGTTGTGACGATGGCAACAGGGCCGCAGCAGACAGCAGTAAGGCAAAACTCTAACATATTCCCCATCTCAAAGCCAGATTTCTAGTTCACACGGACATCTCTAAAGACTTCATTTGTGGGTGAGCTGAGGATGGGAGACCCCTCTCTACCCTACCTGGGTAAGGACGCGTACTGCCTCTCCATCCCTTCAAAGCAGAGGTTGTGTGTGCTTCCATCTGGACCCTTTCCAGGCACCTGTGGAGAGAGGAATAATTAGAGCTGAGGATCCATTATATACCCTGGTTACTGACAATGCATCTCAAAATTATAATCAGTGCAAATGCTGCTGCAGCCTGCCAAAAATCCAACTTGGGGAAAGAGAGAAAGCACTCGGCATTGCTATGGGCACCGGTGATCAAGCTACAGGCATTGTGCTTGACAACAGTCACTTCTTCTTAAAAGGGTCACTGCCAAGTCGACTCCCTTCCTATTTCCATTGCCAGGAATATTCTATAGGTGTTTTCTCTTCTTTGCCAAATTGATGTTAGTTTTTAGGAGAGATTTAGAATTATAAAGAAACTGAACCCATGGCATAGTGAGTTGGCTACCCTGTGCCTAAGTTGCTCTTATTTTAGGAAGGTACATTTCTTAACAATTAATGAATCAGTATTGGTATATCACTGTTAACTAAAGTTCACAGGTTATATATATTTTTATTTAATGTTCTTTCTGAACCCAGGATCGCATCTCAGGTGTTATATCGTGTTTAATCATTGTATTGTCAGAGGCTCCCTCCTCTTGGCTCTGTTTAAACTTTAAAAATACAAAACTATTATCCTGTGTGCATGGGTTCGTGTGTGTCTGCATGTGTCCTGTTGCATACAGAAAGGTCAGGGACAAATTGCAGGAGTTCATTCTCTTCTTCTGCCCCTGGATTCTGGGAATTGAACTCAGGTTATAAGCCTTGGTGGCAAGAGCCTTTTCTCATGTGTCATCTTGATGCCCCCTTGGCTGTGAGTTTTAAAAGCAATGGGAGCCTTTCTTCACTAACAGGGATTAATGTTAACTGAATGCTTGATGCACAGTGCCTATAGAGCCTTCCCTGACACCCTGACCTTCATCTCGTTCTGTCCCTTATGAACAACCGCTTGGAAAATATGAATTGTTTTCCTATAACACTGGTCCTGTCGATTTGCCCCTTCCTGTGTTTCCCTCGGCCTTTGAGGTCCTGACGTGATTAGATCCAGTAGGTTCCGAGAGCGTATTGGATTGCTGAACACAATCCTTCTTCTGTGTCCTTCTACCTCATCCGCTGTGTCCATCATACCAGTCAGTGGGATGGACAGACACAGGCATGGGAAAAACACTTGCCTGGTGGCTGGTGGCTTACCCATGTGAGCATATATATATACCGTTGTGGTCCATTCATGTGCTTGCTTTTATATGCTAGGGTGGCCTTTGTTCAAAGGCTTGGGAAGGGTCAACTGAAAACTTCTACTATAATTGAGTAGAGAGGAGGAGAGTTTGCTAGAAACCAGGAAACAACAGTGTCGACGTCATTGGCAGACACTTCTAAGTCGTACTCAGCAGCTGAAATCATTTTCTTCTTGCCAAGAGTCTTAGTTTTCTGTTCGTCTCTGCCTTAGCATTTTGGGTAGGATGTGTGTATACAGGCGAGTGCTGCCAGTGGGTTCTGTGGGGAGAGATGCTTCCGAGCAGATCTGCACTGCCAGGGAAAATGAGCTACTTCTGGGATCTAATCATAGCACGAAGCCTTTTAGTATCTGGTCCTGAGAAACTATTTCAGCAATCCATGGATCAGAAGTGGTGAAGTTATCTTTCTTTAAGATTTTCATATGTACATTCATAACCAGGTCCATTTCCTCCTCCTGCTCCCTTTGTGTCCCCTATAACATGATCCTTCCCAACTTTTTTTTGTGGTTTTGGTTTTGGTTTCTGTAGACAAGATTTTTTGTGTTGCCTTGGAACTCACTTATGTAGACCAGGCTGGCCTCAAACTCAGAGCCTGGCCTGCCCCTGCCTCTTGAGTGCTGGGATTAAAGGCATGTGCCATCACCAACTGGTTTCCTCCTCTTTAGTAGATAACCCTCTAAAGTTCTGAGAAAATGAGACTGAATGTTCAGCACTACTGAGCTTTCTGACAGACCAGGGACAGGGATGGTGACAGACAGGGTACTGAGGTGTAAACAGCAGAGAAAAAAGAAGTGAAGGGTAGGATTATGATACCCAGTGCCTGGCTAAAGGGTTTGCTGTACTCTTTGAGGTAGGGTCTCACTATGCAGCCCAGGATGTCTCTGAACTCATGAACCTTCTGAGTGCTTGGTCTACACTACCACCCAGAACTTGCATGTTTAGTTTTTAGGTTTTCTTAGGAAGAATTCATGTTAAAATAGTATTGATGAATATTAATGGTGGATGTTGGGAAAACACCATGCTTATGAATCCTCACATGGCTCAAAATAAAGCTACAATTTGCGTTTAGCACAGTCATCCAGAGTTGGGCTGGCCTCATGAGGATAGCAGTCCATACTGTGGTGACTTGGGGGTGCTACCCCTTGCCTGTTGTTGTTCTGGGGAGCTATCTCACAAGTATTCTAGACTCCAGAAGATGTAGCACAACCCTTATCCTCAAGGAACTTCTGTCTTGTGGGGAAGACAAGCACTAGGAATGCAGTGAAAATGTGCGATGGAGTACCGTCCAGGACCATTTGGAGCACAGATGAAAACTGAAGGTATTAAGAAAAGCCTCTTGAAAGAGGCAGACCTTGGGCCTGATTTCAAAAGACAGGCAAGATGTTTGCACATCAAAGATTGTTCTGTTCCTCACCGATCGGGTATCTCTCTGAGTGCCTCTGTACTAACACTGCAGCACCGTGCAAAAACCATCATGCAGTAAGCAATCACCCATCACCTCTGTATCCTAATATACAGGAGGTAGTGTGTTCCAAGTGCTGAAGAAACGCAGCCCTTGTTCTTGAGGAGGTAGACCTGCAAACAATTATGCCTTGATGACATCATGCTTGAGTGGAAGTTTGGGGAAGGAGGCAGCACCTGGGAGAAATGAGGACAGCCTCGGATGAGTGGTGATGCCTCCTCCACAGCTGAATATGAATGAGGAGCTTTTCTGGGGGAGAAGAATGAACAAGAGCAATAGGAGGCACCCTAAATAGGGAGAATAGGCACGCAGCAGCACTGGTTTTAGGGTTGGCAAGATTTGGGTAAGGCAGAAACAGAGCATTAGAAGTAAAAGTGTGCTTCTTACCACCAACAGAACTGGGTCTGCTATCCCTGCTGCTGGTGCTGCACTGCAGGGGTTTGTGCTGTGTGCCTGACACCCTGCCACCCCCTTTAAAAATAGGGTCTCCTAAAGGTCTGGATCTTGCCAAGTAAACTACAGGCTAGATGGCAAGTGATCATCAGAGCTTCCTCCACCTCTGCCTCATTGTTTCTGGGGGAGTGTGTGCCATACCTGCCTTCTTACAAGGCTTCTGGGAGTTAATTTGAACTCTCTTGCAAGCACTTTGCTTACTGAGTCATCTCCCTGGCTTCTGCGATGCTGTGTGTGTGTGTGTGGTGTATGCATATGCAGGTGGGTGCACATGTGTGTATAGGCTTAAGTGCATATGCATATGGTGCACAAGTGTGTACTGATGCATGTACATGTGCAGGTGGGTGCACATGTGTGGACATATGAGTACAGGTAGTTTTGCATATGCAGGTGGGTGCACAGGTGTACATATGAGTCTAGGTATTTGTGCATATGTAGGTGGGTGCACATGTGTGTACAGATGCACATGTAGATGTATGCATTGGCAACAGAGGTTGACAGTGGGTGTCTTCCTTGACTGTTCTCCACCTTATAACTAACACAGGTCTCTCACCTGAACACAGAGCGAACCAATTCAGTTAGTCTAGCTAGGCAGCTCGCTTTGGGAATCCCCGTGTCTGCCTACAGAGTGCTGAGATTAGGTGTGGGCTGCTCTTCCTGCTTGACATGTTCCTAGATGCTGAGGATCCAAACTCCAGTCTTCCCACTTGGGTAGCAACTACCCACTGAGCAACCTTCCCAGCCCCTCTCCCCAGGAAGGCTTTGGGTTTATATCAAATAGGATGGTTCGAAGATTTTCCCTAAACCTCTGCTCATACATATGATTAACTTCTCCCATTATAGGCACCCCCCATCCACAGCAGGGACAATTATGACCACCCTAACTGCATGGTTTATGTTAGGGTCCTCTGTGTACACAGTGTGGGTTTGGATAGTCAAATGACATGTATCTGCAATCACAGTCACACAGAATAGTTTCAGTGGCCCTAGAACCTCTGTGCTCTCTGCCTGTTCATCTATCTCTCCTGACAACAAGTATGTGACATCATATGTCATTGGGAATATGTAAATTGAAATCATATGTCATTGGGAATATGTAAATTGAAATCATATGTCATTGGGAATATGTAAATTTTTGCCTTCATGGTTTTAACTTCCAGAACGTCAAAAGTTGGAATCATACACAGTGTAGCCTTTTCAGATTGATTTATTTTACTTGGTAATCTGCATTTAAGTTTTTTTCCAAGTCCCCCCTCCCCTTGTTGTTGTTGTGACTTGATAGCACATTTTTTTAGCACTGAATAATCTCCTTCTTTCTGGGTGTACCACTGTTTATCCCTTCATCTATGGAAAGGCTTCTTGGTTGCTTCCAAGTTTTGCCAATTATGAACAAAGCTTCTGTAAATATTTGTGTGTGGGTTTTTGTATGGACGTAGGTTTCAACACCTTTCGGTAAATACTGAGGAGGGCAATTGCTGGATCATATGGTTAAGACTATGTTTAGTTTTGCAAGAAAGTTCCAAACTGCCTTCTGACATGTCTGTGCTGTCATGCTCTCCCTTCAGCTTTGGCCATTCTAACAGCTATGCCTGGTATCTCATTTTAACTTCCACATTTCCGATGACTGAGTATGTTACATACTCAGTCGCCACCTGTGTATCTTTTGTGAGATGTCAGTTAACAACTTTGGGTCATTTTAAATTGTTCATTCTGTATTGCTGAGGTTTAGTCATTTGCTTGCAGATCTTGTGTGGCAGTCATTTATCAGATGTGTCTCTGGCAAGCATCCTCCACTGTCAGTGGCTTATCTCTCTATGGCCTCACTAGCATCTTTGCTGGATCAGAAATGTTTCACAGAGTTCAGAATACTGATTATGCCCTTCACTAGGTTGTTCTGGTGTTATTTCTAAGATGTCACCACTTAGGTCATCATGATATTCTCCCGTGTTATCTCCAGGGAGCTCTATGGTTCCTATGACTCCTCAGATTATAGTGAGGAGGTTCCCGGTGGCCATCTGAACCATAGGTGAGAAGGGTCTAAACTAGGGGATTTTCCAAAAGATTAAGGGACATAAGGATGTTAAGAAGGTGGATAGAGTAAAGGGAAGGATCTGTCCAGAATAATGCCCAAGTCTTTAGCTTTAGCATATGATGGTTTGGTAACTTTCATTTAATATGATAAAAGAATAACAGGGGAGTTCTAGGGAGTAGGGAACTGAGACATTTGAGACATTTAAGGGAAAGGCCTAATTGACAGCTGCAACTTAGAAGAGATGCCTGAACTAAAGACGTAGAAATGAGAAGTACCTAGTATCTCAGGTTTGATGTCTTAGGAAAGAATACCCATGCCACAGAACAGAGAAGGATGCGCAGTTAGAAAAGACTGTCAACAACATTCTTGGAAACATTCATTAAGAGGCAAGCAAAGGAAGCTGAACCAGAAGGAATCTAAGAAGTAGCTGTTCTGGAAAGGAATCAGTGGAGAGTGATATTATAGAACCAAAAGATAAAGGGGGGGTAGACAACTCAATTGGTAAAATACTTACATTGCAACTATGAGAACCGGAATCATTTATATAAATAGCCCAGCAAGCAGTGTGTGCCTATAATCCATGCACAAAGGACAGAGAAGCAGGAGGATTCCTGGATATTGTTAGACAGCCAGTCTAGTCCTCTGCTGAGCACTAGGTGCATTAAGAGACTCTGTTTTAAAAATAGAATGGAGAGCTATTGAGAAAGACACCCAATTGCTGGTCTTTGGCCTCTGCACACAGAGAGAGACAACAGCATGTGTACTCGCACACATGCACATATACACCAGGCCAAATCCACCCACCAACACTGACACCAATCAAGAGATAAGAACTCTATGAAGAAGAGAGAAGCAAGCGGTGTCAAGAGTAGTCAGAAAACGCTCTGGAGGCAGAGGCAGAAGGATTGCCCTGAATTTGAGGCCAACCTGGACTATATAATGAATGTCACATTAATTTGGGCTACAGTATGAGACGGCCTCAAACCAAATCAAACTCCAAAATGACGCCAAGCACCAATGCTGTTAGCCGCTTCAGTGAGACGGGGAATGGGCTATACATGGCCTGGTGGTGGGCTGTGATCAATCCTCCCTTCTCATGGACTGCTACCATTAACGAAGAGCCCAGAAAGATAAAATAGCAAAAAATAATACCACACACACACACACACACACACACACACACACACAACCTTTCTTAGAATTTCCTTGCAGCCAGGGATTTAACTTAGGGCATAGCATCTGAAGAACACAATAAAAACAGTGGTTGCACCTCGCTGCGTATTCTGGCAAGAATGCCTGAAGGTATGCTTGATTTTCCTCAGGCTCTTTCAGCAGACACAGCTTGTTTCCGGAGAGGCTGTACTTTTTAATATCTGGCTTTGGAGTTGGAAAAAACAGAAGTGGGCCTGGTGGGAGCAGATTCCTAATCATGGTGGCTCCAGACACAGGTGACTCTCTAGAACCTAAAGGTTCTTATGGAAGCAGCAGCTCTCTCTGGGTGCTCTGTACTGGCTTGGGGCTTAGGAAGTCACCCCTGAAAGTACACACAGGGACTTGTTCTTTAATGTTCTGTATGGTACTTGTAAGATTGTTACTATGATGCAAAATTTCTTCCTGCTTAACTATAGTGGAGATTGTTCTTGCACTTAGACAGTGACCAGTAGAGTGTCTAAGAAAATACATGTTGGCATTGGCAATGAGATGGTCACGGGCTCTGTTGAGAGCGGTAGGTGGGTTTACAGGGGATAGAATCCAGACTCTGTTGATAATTCCTGGAGTTTCCCAATAAACCACCAACTTGTGGTTGTGCTGTCTTATCCTGCCACCCTACAAAATACGATTAATACTTTCAAGTACAAATGCATTTATTACCATTTCCCAAGCAGAGTAACACCCTGAATACTGAGAAGTCCCCTCTAAGATGTGGTTGGTTAATGGAAATGATGAGAATAAATTTGTATTTCATTATTTTAAAAAAATAGATTTAACTTTTTTCTCCCTAATTTATTATTACAGGAAAATCACCAAAAGATGGCCTCTGTTAGCATTTCTAAATATATACATAAACTTATTGCTATGTAGAATTTTTTTCCTGTCTTTATTATTGACCTTTTTATGTGCTATTGAATATATCTCAGAAATCTGAATTTTAATGGCTATATAATATTGCATTATATAGATAAATCATAACTTGTCTAATCTACTCCTGTAATTTGATCAGTTTTTAATATCATGATTAGAAATGGTAGTGACATAGATTAGTGTTGGCACAAATATTCTTGGAAACAGCTGTAAGTGGGGGGTAGGAAATGATAGCGAGAGGACTGCTCAAGAGACGCCAAGTTAAGACATTCTTAAGTCCTCAGGAAGTGAGGCCACTTGAGGAAGGAGTGAGGGGACAGAAAGCAGGCACAGGCATTTATAAACTCATTTCTCGGTTTGCTCTTTGCTTACAGAAACTCAGAAGTATTCCTGCTTGAAGAACTCCTTATAAGGAAACTTCCCTCATCACACACACAAAAAGCAGGTCAGTGGCTTTGATCCAATTAATTATTTAAGCACTTTTTTATCTTACTTGAGATCATGTAGTGGTGTTTTGTTTTTAATATAATGAGCTAAATATAAACCTAATAAAAACAATCCTGATTTAAGCCATAACAGAAACTCAAACACAACAGTGCAATGTTAGAGCTCACGCCTGGATGCCTGCGAATGTATCTTTGGCGAATGTATCTTTCTTTGACTGACGCTGCCCAGGAAGTGAGGCTTCTGAGAGCTTTCTCAAAACATGGAGAGCCACGTGTGGTAGCTCTCTAGCAGGATTAGCAGCGCCTAGGACAAGCCCAAGACAGGGCTTGGGAGGAAGACAGAATCAGGAGGCTTTCAGTGCGCTGGAGTTCGTCCAGTTTCATGCACTCAATGTCTGATGCTGGCTGGAACATTAAGAGCCTTGTTTAAAAAAGCTATTAGTCTCTCCTCTGCAATGCGAGGCACTTGCTGCTTACATTCTGCTTGGTTCCTCCAGTTCATATGTATTTCTGGCTCAGCATTACTAGAATCAGCAATTTCATGAAGCAATATCCTAAAGAGGCAACTGGATCTTCCCATTTGCAGATTAGTGTATTACTAAAAACAAAGGAATAACCACATAGGATTTTCTGCAAATGTCTGATGCTGAGAACTGGAAATTATTTGAAGATTAAAATTCATCCCAGCCTCTGTAGGTTATGACACATTTTTGTCAGCATTGTAATTGATGCCTCATAAGCCAATTTTCTCAAAAGAATTTAAAAGCCACAGTGATGGAAAGGCCAAGTAAAGTTGTAATGTAGCTTATTCACCTATATATAACATCCTCATTTACAAAGATGTCTTACTTAGATCCATTACAAAAAATGAGTTTCCCATTGCCAAACACATCCTATGATGAAGATGCGAAGTTCGGAAATTCCGATGTTATTTAAGGGAATGTGCCTTTCGAGTTGCTGTCATTGCAAACAGCGAGCTGTGCTGCACACTTCTTTTAATTGCATAGTTACGGTTCCGTTGTAAGGTGTTTACAGGAATTGTCATGTGAAAACTTGGGAAAAGTTACAAACTTGGCTTTGAACACCTGCTAGCTTAATGCCACTTTGCTAAAATGTAACACATTCAGAGGAGACCTGATGCGCAACACCCGGAACAAAATCAAGTAACCAAAATAGGTTGTTTAGTAGTTTCTCCTTGGCAATGGGAAGTGTCTTATGCCTAGGCTACACAATCCAGAGAGGAACACACACTCGTTCAAACCATTATTTCTGAAGTGTTTGTTTTCTCTAATTTGATTTCAGTAATTTTGTCAAATAACCGGGTACTCAGCTTATAGACTAGCACAGAACATCTGCTAGTTAGAAAATACAGCAAATAATCTATTTTAAAAATAACGCTGGAGTAAGCTTTTTAACCATTCCATGCCCACATTTTCTTTCCTTGCAAATAGCACATGTTAAAACAGAAATTCTTGAAGTCTCTTTCTAGCTTGTATAAATTAGTAAAAGTTCTGTTGCATGTAGTTTCCACATATACCTTGCCCATGCACACCTCATTAACACAGTAATTGTATACAGGTAATTATGATTTTATAGCTGAATGACAAGATAGCCACATGAGCTGGAATCTGTTCTGTATTAGGAAGCCATAAACTATTCATTGAGATTTAAGCACGAAATCTACACTAGCACTAACCACATACTAACTGTATGTTCCCTGGGTCATGGCACCTTAATAACCTGAACTATCTCTGTTATGATTGTCTTTGCAGAAAATAAAACCAGACATTTCCTGCCAGCTCTGTTTGTGTCTGGGCATAAGATACAATTACCATAGAAACGATGATTGTGTATACAATTTTATAAATTTGACTTCATCTCTCTGATGCATGTGGGCATGCCTATGTATGTGTGAGTGTGTGTGTATGTATGTATGTCTGTGTGCGCGGGCACATGTGCACCCATATAAGTACCTTGACAAAAGCCTTAAGAGCCAATTCTGGCTCTGTGTCTTTAATTAAAGAGTCGTATATTATTTCTCATTTCCTTTCCCCATCTGTCTGCTTACAAATAGAGATATTGAAACACTTGGCTGAGATATCAAGTCATACTAGAAAAGACAAACGTCTGATGAAAAGATAGGGGAAAAGGTATGAAGAAAAGCATTTCCAAAGAAACCTGGTATTCACCTGTACTGTATCCTCCAGGGGCACAGTAGGGGTTTGTGGAGTTGGATCAGCCTGGGTACATACTACTGTGCGGCATTTATTTCCTAACTTTGTTTCTAATTGTTTCCTGGTTCTCACTGTTTCCTTTTCCAGCATCCTGTAATGGGCCCCTCACTCATCCAAAAAGAAGTGAAGTTGACCCTCAAAATATGTACAAATATTAAGTGACATCAGTCATTTACATCATTTATCCTGAGTCTACTACTCCCTTCAGTTGATGAAGCATGTCATTCGTCAAACCTTCTGGCATAGTTCATATATGTTTTGCTGGTGAAGACAAAGCATGTAAGTGTGAAAATTTCAGCTCCTTCTTCTTAATGTTGATGTTTTCCGTTTTGTCCGGGGACAAGATTTAGTCACTTCCCCCTTCAGGAAGGGCCCCTTGGAACACCTACAGTCTCTGCGGTGAGTTACAGTGTTAGCATTTCCACCTCTGCCTTTTCACACATGAAGAGCTGAGAGTGAAGACTGACTTACGTGACTTGCCTCAGCTCAGACAGTGGCAGAGCCAGGCTTTGAACTGATGAACTGACGTGTGTCTGCTTCCAAAGGCAGCATTTTTCCACTGTTGCATATTTTAGGCAGGGAGGAGCATACTTAAAAATTTTTCCTTTTCCCAAATAAAGGACTAAGAGCAGAGACTTGACCCTTCTCGGTGAACCTTTGCAGGCAGCAGTGGGAAGGAGCTGTGAAGTTGTGGCTTTCTACAAGCACCTGATTTATCACGATCTTCAAAGCCACAGCCGCAAACAGTGGCCTAGTCATACTCCTTTTACATAGCTGCAGGCGATAATATATGCACATGTTTGGGTTTTTTTGTTTAATACAGCAATTTCTAATAAGATGCTATGTTTTATAAAATATCCTACTTTTTAGACAAATCTTTAGATTATTCATAGGTGATTATTGGTCTATTAATTCAAAGCCTCATACTGGAAGCTTCACATATGCTGAGATGGAGCCTCATTTTTGTGCCATTGCATTTTTGGGGCCCACAACACCACTTTTTAAAGAGTTGTTACTTTCTGAGTTAATGAAAGAGAAATGCCAAGCATGACCTCAGAGGAAGTTAACAGAGTGGATTAATAGATTCTTTAACAACTAGTTAGGTTTTTGAACCAAACCTGTTAAATAGTAGAAAAGATATTACCAATATGTTTTTCTTTTATCATTGGGTGTGATGTGCACATGATGTATGTGATTTTGTGTATGCACATAGGAGTGTGTGTGTGTGTGTCATGGTATACGTGTGAAGATCAGAGGACAACCTGATTTCAGTTCTTGCCTCCCAGCTTGTTTTGAGACAGTGCCTTTCTGTTCTTCTTTGTTGGCATATACCATGCTAGCTGCCCTGCAAGCTTGCATGAATCCCACGTCTGCCTCTCACACTCCCACTGGAGTGTTACCAGCATAACAGACATGGCTATTGCACCAGCTTCCTTTGTCTTCTGGGGATTTGAATTCAGGTCCTTCGCTTGTGTGGCAAGCTCTTTACCCACTGAGCCATCCCCTCCAGATATAACAACATGTTTTGAAGAGAGCTTTACTGTCATGAGCCCTGTTCCATGTCATGTTTTGTTTCCACAGTTTCATTTTTTAAACATCCATTTAAAAGTAACCACCAACAAACTGCAAATATTCTTACCCAGAAATCAACTTGGCTCTAGAGGACTAATTAAAACTACCAGGAACCTTAATTATGTAATTGATATAAGTGACAAAGATTCCTATAAGAGCCAAATAATTTATACCGTAGGGCAGGTTTTTTCCAATGAATGAATTCCCGAATACACTGGGCATGGCTCCTCGTGGCTGCCTCAGAAAGAATCTATCTAATCACTAAAGTCGTATTCATCTGGCCTCTAATACTGGACTCCGACAGGCATTTTCCACTAAATTTATAGTGATTTTGTGATTGACCTCTATCCAATGAGTTCAAGCACTAGAAAATGAATGAAGACAGGATGAAGTGGAAGGAAGAATGAGCCAAAGGCATTCAGAAAATAGATGTTCTTATGTTAAAAATCTACCTAGAAAAACAAAACAAAACTAAACAAAGCAAAATACAAACACACACACATCAACTCTATTGTTAAAAAAATATTAACCAGTACATAACATTTTCAACCTCTTTGCAACTCAATCTTGCATGCTCAATAATTTGATCCCATCACATTTCCTGGATGCTGGGCATGTACTTTCTGCCATTTCTTTAGTGTTGGTAGCTTTTCCCTAGATCAGCTTAATACCATAAACATTTAGAGGCTCATCAAGAGCTGGATGGGTGAATGAACAGAGCAACAGAAGTGGTCACAGTTGACCATATATATATATATATATATATATAGGCACAAAACCCAATAGAACATTAGTGGCTAAAGAAAACAGAATCTATAGGAGCTGGTTGTTAGATCATTAAACACTGATACACAGAGAAGAAAGCCCAGAGAGAGAGGTGGAGACCAGGAAAGGAAAAACAAAAACCTCCTGAGAAAAAGGCAGAAGTTGCCGAAGAGAATTGGAATTATGGGCCCTGCTACAGCAGTCTAAACCAGCTCTGTGTGCACAGGTAATTCTGGCCCTAAATTTCTTTCCCTTAATCAAATTCTTCAGTCCATCAGAAAACCATTCTTGTACCAGGCTAGGAAATATGGACTTTGTTCTTCTGATTAGTTGCAGACATCATCTCGGTTTCAAAGTCTTTAAAATGTGATTATTTTAAGTCAACATTTAAAGTTAGATTTGATATAATCATTTAATTGGGCATCGATTCATCTACACAGAACTCATTACTGAATTCTTCAATTTCACCAACATAATTTCCTTCCAAATTATCTTTGACTAGATGCTGGAAGTCCAAGTGCTATGAAAACTTTGCCAAAATAAAAAGCTTTTAGATTGAGAATGCTGGCTACACAGAGACCCATGGAAGATCGTTGAAGAATAGTGCATGCTTGCCAACTGCCAGATACGACTGCTTTTCGCATAATTAATGTCATCCTTGCTGCTCAAGCACCATTTCCACCCTCGAATAATTTCCATTAATAGAGGAAGTTTCTGCAATAATTTTTGCATCTTGCAAAACCACAGTGGCTTCTAGACACCTTTTAATCAAAATAATGACAGTGGGTGAAGGGAGGGCGGTTGGAGATGTCACTGCAGTCCCAGCTTGCCTTGCTTTGTCACTGTTTGCAGTCCCTCAAACTGTCCCGGAGGCTCATTGTGTTGGCTGTGATGGTGACAATCAAACCTCC